>JBBPDA010079669.1:0-12305 GCA_037974385.1 Arnoldichthys spilopterus | reverse complement strand
CTGAGGTACCCTTGAGCAAGGTACCGTCCCACTACTCTGCTCCACGTCTTGGAAGTCGCTTTGGATAAAAGCTTCAGAAAAATGAATAAATGTAAATGTAAATGACTCTGATAGTTCGGGGTCAGAACACACAGTGCAGCACAGTCAGAGCTGCTCCAGCACCTGGTCTTAATGTTATGGCTGATTAGTGTAGGGAGTTGAACCCATGACCTGGGCCAGGATGGGTCAGGTGGGGGTCTGATGGAGGGGGTCTTTTGTGTGTGTTGGCTGCCCACATCACAGGGATCGAAGGGATAAATGCACAGGCCACATGTGGTCGTGGTGCACCTTGTGTGACGGGCTGTGTTCCCAATCACACGGTCGCGTTTACATCTTTTACTTCAGACGAAGCGTTGGACGAAATGTCATGTGCTTTTTTTGACATTCGCGTGAGCACGGTGTGTACGTTTCTCCAGCAACAAGGCTTTCCTGTTCCTGTTGCGCAAGAGCAGAGAGAAGATCAAGATCAGCCCACAGGACGACGGCTCCTCTCCAGAAGGCCAGATCCACGCAGACAGAGGAGCCCAGACCTCAGACACAGCGGGACAGCGGAGCTTCGGCCTGTGGTGGACATGCTAACTGCTGCCCTACTGACGCTGGTCTGCTGCTCTGCAGGTACGTGGGACTCAGGCCGGGCTCGCTCAGCCGACACGAAGAGCTGCAGAGCTACTGCTGCTGGCAAAATACAGCACATGGTCCCAGCACACTCACTACACCGCACGAGTGAGGCCGAGCAGCTGTGTCCGAGCAGGGAGATCACCAACCTTTGCTGGAAACTTTCTATACTTCACATTTTAATACTGGAGAATAATGATGATGATGATACTACAACTATTACTACTGCTAATAATAATAATAATAATAATAAAGATAACATTAATAATAATGATAATAATAATAATAATAATGATAATTATGATAATGATAATAATGATAATAATGATAATGATAATGATAACGATAATAATGATGATAATAATAATAAAGATAACATTAATAATAATAATAATAATGATAATGATAATAATGATAATTATGATAATGATAATAATAATAATGATAATAATGATAACGATAATAATGATGATAATAATAATAATGATAATGATAACAATAATGATGATGATAATAATAACAATAATAATAATAATAATAATAATGATAATAATAATAATGATAATGATAACAATAATAATGATGATGATAATAACAATAATAATGATAATAATGATAATGATAATAATAATAATAATAATAATAACAAAGATAACGACAATAATAATGATAATAATGATAATGATGATAATAATAATAATAATAATAATAATGATAATGATAATAATGATAATAATAATAATAATAATGATAATAATGATAATGATAATAATGATAATAATAATAATAATGATGATGATAATACTAATACTACTACTTGTAACAGTAATAATAATTATAATAATAATGATACTACTATTACAAATAATAATACAAATAATAAAAACATAATGCTAATAATAATAAAAATGATGATAAAATAATAATGATACTACTACTAATAATGAGAATGCTAATAATGCTAATAATAATAACAATGAGGATAGTAACATTATAATATTAATAACCATAATAATGTAAACCGCTCCTTTCACAATCCCAAGATCACTGAACACACACGCACAGTGAACTGTTTAAAGATTTTCCCAATATGAACAAACAACAACAAATAAACAAATAAACAATGCTGTAATGTTTCCGTGGCAACACATCTGTTTAATGCTTTACTGATAAACGTGTGTCACGTCATCAGAGCGTCAGTCTGACGCGCCTCCGATGATCTGTTCAGGGCTCTCTGACCTCAGGCTGGTGGACGGTGATGGACACTGCTGGGGGAGGCCCGAGGTCCTCTATCAGGGACGCTGGTTACGGGTGTGCAGTTACTTCGACTTCACAGCTGCCACGGTGGTGTGCAGGGAGGTGGGCTGTGGGAGCGCAGTGAGCGTCGGCAACGGGAGTCACTATCAGCTGGACAGTGTGGTGGAAGCGGGAGTCGTCGTTCTGTGCGAAGGGCCCGCGGCGGCGCTGTGCCAGTACAGTCGCCCTCGCGTTTGCTTCGTCAACTTAGACGTCGTCTGCTCGGGTGAGAGTGATGATCTGCTGAGCCGAACGTCTACAGTGGGAGGAACAGTACAGTGCACAGTGCGAACATCTGCGTAAGTGCGGGTGCGATCCTCAGACATTAGTTCCCTGGTGATGCCACAGCTCCAAGTGGTAGGAGGGCCCTCCCCCTTCCACCATCACTCGGTGCAGTTAGAAGATATGAAAGGAGAGGTGTGCTGGGTGGTTCGAGGGCAGTGTAAGCTAGAACGTAGACCATAGAATGACCAGATTGGGGAAACATGATTGGTGCTAGCGAGCGAAAAGCTAATTAGCCTTATGCTAAGGGTGTACGCACTTCCTGAACTGTTCCTTCAAAAGTCTTCAACGTTAGATGAGTCAGCTGAAGAAATCTGACCCCCGCAGACTCCGTGAGGCTGCTGGACGGAGCCGGATCCTGCTCTGGGAGAGTGGAGGTGAAGGCTGAGGGGTCTTGGACCCCACTGTGCCATAGTGACTTCGGTCGGCCGGAAGCGGAGGTCGTGTGCAGAGAGGTGGGCTGCGGTGCTCCGCTAACTCTGCAGGGGGCGCTCCTGGGAGAAGAAGAACGTCCATTCGGGAGCAAAAGGTTCCAGTGTTTGGGCACGGAAAACGGTCTCCGTGACTGCAGCAGCACAAGTAAAGAGGAGGACACCTGCACACACGGCAGTGCGGTGAGACTCACCTGTTCAGGTTTGTAGCGCTTGTTGCAGTGAAGACCGTTAGATGGGCTTCATGGTGGCTGTAGGATCCGATGATGTGTCAGATTATTGCCTAAAGAATCACACCCTGCTCGAACCGGGGATTTTCACCAACTGCCTCTTCACCGTCTCCCTCCAGGACCTGGTGACCTGAGGCTTCTGGACGGGGACAGCCGCTGCGCTGGGACGGTGCAGATGTTCCACGGAGGAGGATGGAGGAGACTGAGACCCTTAATCACATCGCCGGCAACAACATTCCACTGGTTCGTGGCACATGCGTCGGTGGTGTGCAGACAGCTGGGATGTGGCTCTGCTGTTTCAGCGACGTGGAGGAAGTCTGGCATCGACGACGAGGAACTGGGTGTGGTCTCTACCTGTGGAGGGTCTGAGTCTGCCCTGAGGGAGTGCAGGATATCGTATGAAGGCGAGAGCTTCGTCTCCGATGTGACCTGTTCAGGTATTTCAGGAGGGATGAAACGAGGTCTGGATGGTGGTTAGAGCTAAATCTCCTAAATCTATCAAATTAAGACAACGATGGGCTTTGAAGGCCTATATTCTACATTTCTCAGGCTGTTTTTGGACGCATGGACTAGGGGAGTAGGTGTCCAGGTGCCATAGAAGGAGTTAGTTCCATTCCCTACCTGGGGTTAGAACTCACAGCATGCTGGTAATGTCCAAGTATGCTACGCAGTTAAAACTACACCTGGGTAAACACAGTAGTGGTTAGGAGCTTGCCCTTGTGAACAGAAGGTCCAGGTTCTACACCTTTAACAGTGTTGATGTACCCTCTACTGATAATAATGGAACACGTCCTCCTCACATCTCCAGTGCATGTCCTCTGTGTGCCCTCAGACTCGGTGAGGCTGGTGGATGGAGATGGGTTCTGCTCTGGGAGAGTGGAGGTGAAGTCCTATCCGTCCTGGACTAAAGTGTGTGAGAGCGAATTGGACTGGCAGGATGCAGAGGTAGTGTGTCGAGAGGTGGGTTGTGGAGTCCCGCTGGCTCTGCAGGGGGCGCTGTTCGGAGAAGGGGAACACCCATTCGGGACGAGAGAGTTCCAGTGTAATGGCACTGAGAAACGTCTCCTGGACTGTAGCACCTCCACTAAAGAGGAGGACCCTTGTCCACACGGTGGCGCTGTGGGACTCACGTGTTCAGGTAGAATTTGGACAAATATTTAGAATAAGAAACATCATCATCATCATCATCATCATCAATACTCCTAAATGTTCTCGTTTCCTCAGAACCTGAGGACGTGAGGTTGGTGGACGAGGGCAGCCGTTGTGCTGGAACAGTGGAGATGTTTCATAAAGGACAGTGGACGAGGCTCAGGTCATACCCCATGACCTTCAGGGCTGGCATGTACAGCTGGTCCAGGAGCGAGGCGGCGGTGGTTTGCAGGCAGCTTCGCTGTGGCTCTGCCGTCGCGGCAACGTGGAGATCCGAGAGTGTTCCTGGTTTGCATGTGAACTGTGAAGGATCAGAATCTGCACTGAGGGAGTGCTCGTTGTTCTCCGACGTCTACAAAGGTGGGCAAGGTGGGACCATCTGTTCAGGTAAATGTTTTTTTGCCGTATGTTTGCCCAGTTATCGCTACAGTCAACCCTAAATCCCTGTTGAGTCGTCTCTTTGTCTCTACAGAACTCTTGGCGCAACCCTCCATCTCTTTTGCCACTCCTCTGAGAACATCTACGGGCCTCCAGAGGCCACAGGTGTTCACGGGCCACGCTTTCACCATCACCTGCTCCACGGAGCCTCAGTACCCAGGAGGTTCCTTCCACCTCATGCTTCCCTGGACCAACAGAAGCGTCATTCAAGCAGCCGTCAATCACTCTGCCTCCTTCTTCTTTTCTACCGCAGAGCATCGTCACCAGGGGAACTACAGCTGTGCCTATGAGAACCAAGTGACCTTTGAGAAGGAAAAGTTCTGGGCTGAGGAAGGAGAACTCTCCCGGCTTTTCGTTCATAACTTCTCCAGTGAGAGCGAGCCTTTGCCCCTCACTGTGACAGGTAATCTTTGTAACTTTGCGTCCGTCAATCACGTATCATTTAGTAACGTCGATGAAATGAGCAGTGGTTCTGAGGGAGCAGAGCAGAAGTATGGAACCTCACATGGTGAAGGCTGAAGCGAAGGTGGTTCTAACATTTCTTTTGGCTTTTTCTTCAGATTGTCCATTGTCCAAAACCCTAACTCGAATGTTGGTGGTGCCACTTCTGATGCTAATAGCCTGCTTGCTAATTTACCTGGCCTTGAAGAAGTACAGACACTTGACTGGGAGAAGATCGTTTGGGATCGTTTCACCAAGACGGATTAGCGGAGCATCAGAGTTGAATACTCAACGGTCAAGACCACCAACCATGAGATGAGGAAGACTTTCTAAATGAAAAAAAAAGCAAAATAACCTCCTTCTATTACAAAAAACATTGTTGGACAGAACAGGAACCATTTCTCTCAGCTTACTGGACACCAGTGCTCTGGGCAGTTGTGCTACCTGCTCCTATGTGGTTCTCCACAGTTCTATGAAGGCATGGACCATCGTTAGGGTTCGCCTGAAGTTTAGGTGTTACTGTAGCATTTTCCCACAAAGCAGCACAAATCGACAGAACTGAGTTTGGGTTGTTTACTCAGAAATGCTCTGCTAATTTTCCCAAAAAAAGCGATGGCACCTCCCAAATCGCCCACTGTAGGGGTGCCCAAATCCAGTCCTGGAGAGCTGCTAATCCTTACACTAGCCCTCACCATGGTGCACACATGGAGAACCACACAATAGCACATATCGATAGGTAGCACAACGTCAACACCAGCCTTGCTGCACGTTAATGAACGATGATGTGCAGTTCTCAGTTCAGTCCCACCACCACGCTTCACCTCCACCACCCTCACTCCACACGCCAAGCTCCTCCACTGATAAACATTTGATCCCCTGAAAATGATGTGTAGTGTATTCTGAACATCACACAGAAACTACAGAACATACGTTTATTCTAAAGAGTAAAAAATACAAACAGCAACACAGGGACAAAACGAAGAGCGGGTTCCAAAATGTCATCACACAAAGTTCAGTGGTTGATGAAGCTGAGGTGTGAGATCTGAAAGGTCCTGTACTCGCTTGGGTTTTACGTTTAAACAGTGTTTGTATGGTTTCATGTTCCAAAAACTCTTTGTACATGAGCAATTCCCAACTTCCTTCCTCACCCACACAGTTAACACTTCTACCGCACCTGTAAGACTGAGCGCTCTTCTGATTGGCTGTCTCACAGCTTTCCATTCCAATAGCAGTGCAGTAACTTCAGTGTGAATGGGCGGAGCTGAACGGCTGATGGAAGCAAGCGTGTTGGCTTTCGTTACATCGTGGGAACGAGGAATTCAAAATTTTCATTTTCCTAAAAGTTTGTAATTTTACATATATGGAGTCTTAGACAATTATGCACCACATCAACCTCTTATTAAAAAAAAAGAAGAAGGAAAATTTGGTTTTTAGACCATTTGGGCCCTTGGGAAACCTTATTTACAGTGAACCCCTTGTAGGTTTTACACTTTTCTTCACTTAAACTGATCCTGGTTCAGATGGAGAAACCAGGAGCTGAGCTCCACCGGACCTTATCATCATGGCTGAGAATTTGCAGTGGGCAAACATATTGTGGTGACATCCAAATACCAACAGGCCTTCGTCCTGTGCAGCCTGCGTCTCTCAGGCTTGGTCAGTTGGGTTTGACTGGAGCCGGCAGGTTGGCGGAGGCCTGCTCCATGTAGACCAGCGAACCCTGCGCCAGCTCCGTAGGCTTCTTGTGCTGGATGTTAATGTCCTCCAGCACCTGCTGCCAGTGATGGATCTTTGTCAGGTGCTTCTGAATCAACATCTCCTTCCTTTGCAGTTCATTCCTCAGCTCCGATATGTCCTACAGCACGAGAGAGGGAGAAGAAGGCAGCGAATAGAGAAGAGGTGGAAGAAACGAGAGAGAGAGAGAGAGAGAGAGAGAGAGAGTAAGAGAGAGAGAGAGAGAGAGACGGTCAGACTTTATTCTGTGGAACCTTACGGACATGCAGGAATTCTATAGGTCTCTGACTGACTGATGTGCAGCAGTGAAAGTGACCATCAGCTGAACCCACCCAATCACACAAAGTGCAACGAAATGAAACGTGACCTCTGCATTTGACCCACCCACACGTGGAGCAGTGGGCAGCTACCAGCAGCACCCGGGGAGCAGTGTAGTGGGACGGTTCCTTTACTCAAGAGAACCTCAGTGGTGCCTGGTGGCCTTGAACCTGCAACCTTCAGTTCACAAAGGCAACGCCCTCAACTAGGCCCTTGCTGCCCATCTGGATGGCGTCTCGTCACATTAAGGTGGAGGAGAGTTGTGTTGCTGCAGTCGTTCACTCTGTTTCTGCGCCGCCTACATGCGTCATGACCAACTGTCGGCCCTATCTTCACTGTCCTCCATGCTTCTCCAACGCGGGAGTCTATGCTGTTTGCTGGCACCCTGTGGCTGTATTGCCCACTGCATCATGGGTAAGGTTTCTTCTTTTTAAAACTGCCGTTACACGACTGGACAGATTGCCAAGCTGTGCCATACGGATACAGCAGTGTCTGTTCTACAGAGGGACCATTGGGAGCATCCTGAACAGCTGCACCACTGTCTGGTTCGGAAATTGCACCGTCATGGAGCACAAGGCCCTGCAGCGGATAGTGAGGTCAGCTGAAAAGATCATTGGGGTCTCTCTCCCTCCATCATGGACATTTACACCACACGCTGCATCCGCAAAGCCACCAGCACTGTGGACCCAACTCACCTCTGTGTTTCCTGCAGCACCATGGTCCTGGAGGAACGTTTCACTGTGTACTGTGTGAACTGTATGGTTGACATGGTGATAAAAGCCGACTCGACTTGTATGTAATACAAGTGAAACTCACCTCCTTCTCCACCTGCTCAGGCTTCTGTACGGACAGCTGCAGCCTCTTCTGAAGGAAGAAGCATTCGGTCTGTCTGGCCACATCCAGAAACTTCTGAATGCACTGGTCTACCCCTGTAACACATGCACGCATGCACGCACACACACACACACACCTCATTCAACTGGCATCAGCTTGTTCTCCTCAAATGCCACTGTGTTTACAGGGATTAGCGCTACATGAGAACGCTCACACTACGTGTTGTACCTGTTCGGATTTCTTCTTGGTCCGTCCCGTTCACGTAGTCTTGGCTCACGAGAGATGCGAAACAGGCCTGGGCGAAGGGAAACACAGGGAAAAAGCAGTTACAACACCCTGACACACACCCAGTGTGACGGACAGAGGCGGGGCAGAGGCCCAGCTCCGCAGCCAGGCTGCACGTTACGCTGTGGCCACTGAGCGCTGCCCACACTTCCAGCTGCCTGTTCGCATTCAGAACCAAAGGACACAGGGGGCAAAGGTCACTGTAAAGAATCAATGTTTTATTAAAGAATGACCTTACTTTTTATTCGCACAGTTTCGGTAGTTGCAACAATAAATAAATAAAATGGCCAAAAAAGTGATGTAACTACTCGAATAATCACTGTGCAAGAATAAATGAAGTGAAGCGAAAGTGACTATCATTGTGAACACACTCTAGCACAACGAAATGTGACCTCTGCATTTAACCCATCACACGTGCACACGTGGAGCAGGGGGCAGCTACCAACAGCGCCCGGGGAGCAGTGTAGCGGGACGGTACCTTACTCAAGGGAGCCTCAGTGGTGCCCGGGCCAGGACTCGAACCTGAGACCTTCAGGTCTCAAAGGCAGTGTCCTCACCACTAGGCCTCCACTGCCCACAGCAGTGAAATGCAGCTAAACTACCAGCAAAACCACCGCACAACATAGTTGAACTACTACTGCCACTGTGACTAGCCGACTTCCAAAGTCTGCAACAAAAATGTGAAAATTATACACACACACACACACACACATTTATGAGCAGTTACTCTGTAATGTACACATGTACCCATACAGCCCATTGCAGTGTATTAGTGTGGTGGTGGTGTGTGTGTGTGTGTGTTCAGGAGGGACGAAGCCGCTGCTGTGAGAGCTCAGGGTTTCTCTCTCTCCTCCCTTTAGGTCAAACCTTCTTAAATCTGAACCTCGATTCCACGCTCCGGTCCTGGATTTTGTTATCACCAGTAGATGTGACTATGCGGCCAATTGGTCATATCAGCATTTCAGTCACTACCGGCGATTACGAAATCCAGGAGTGGAATGAGTTTTGAGAAGTTGGGAGTTTAGTGGTGTGCCTGGTGTTTAATGGCCTTGCTGGTGTGAGTGTGCGGTGCCCGTGTGTGAGGTGCCGTAGAGGAGACGCACAGCAGTGTGTGTACAGCGGCGCAGTGTTACTGGCAGGTGAACCCAGCAGCAGTAGCGGTAGCGGTAGCAGTAGCAGTAGCTCCAGGCCGCACTGATAAAACTACGTCCCACTCGGCTACAAGTACACGATAAAGTGGGGAAAAGGCAAACACTACACTCCCCATTACACCGCGCGCCAGTTAGAACCGAGTGGGCTGAAGGCGGTAGTTGGTTTGTCTGAGGGGACGCATTAGCCCGTTAGCCTGTTAGCTTCTCTCACCTCGAACGAAGCCTCCAGGTCGTCGACCAGCGTGCTGCCGCCGCCGCCGACGCCGCCCGGTCCTCGGCTGCCCGAAGGAACCGAAAGAGGAGCCGCAGCTCCTGCAACGGGAGCAGGGTGAGCAGGAGGCTGCTGGCCGGGAAACATTCCGCCCATAGAGGCCATGTTTACCCTCGGAGCGTCGCCGCCGCCGTCGGTACCGCCTTGGACGCCGCGGAACATTACACGTCATTTCCGCTATTGTGTTTACTACGTGGTGACAGCTTTATTATTATTATTATTATTATTATTATTATTATTATTATTGTCAGAAATAATTATACATAAAATAAATGTAAAAAATAATTAAAATTTTTTTTATTAACAGTGAATTTAACGTCAAATATTTACTTCACTTGGCCAGCAGAGGGCGACAGTGTCATTTCTAGATAAGATAAGAGAACCTTTATTAGTCCCACAGGTGGGACATTTTTCAGTTATTTATTTATGTGTTTATACTGCATCTGATTTATTTGTTAACTGGAAATGATTCATTTTAAATCTCCCCAACTTTAAAAAAAAAAAAATGTAAAAAATTTTTTTCCAAATATATTTTCAAATACTTCATGTACATCTGCCAGGGACAAATAAATAATTCCAGCACGACGTTTGTGGGGGGTAAAGATGTAGTTGGGTTTTTTTTGGGGGGGGTGTGTGCAGAGAATGGGAAACCATGAAGATCTACCAGTTGTGTGTGGTGTTACGTCAGGTGGCGTCCTCTAAACATGGCTCAGCAGGTCACACGATGGTCCAATACACACAGTGATATAATACACACATTTAAGTATTTTGACCCTTAAGAGATATTAATATTTCTGTATTTCTTTTAACAGAATCTGTTTTATTTGGCTAAGTACACAATATACAGGAAGCTTGTGCAGGGCAGTGAGATAAACAGTACCTACACTTATATGCACCATATAGGCTTTTATACATATGCACTTATATATACAGTATACAATGTACAGTGTGTGTATATATATATATATATATATATAATGAACTTATACAGTATATAATAAGAGGTAGTCTGTATATTTGGTGCTGGACTTCACCTCAAAGCTCGGACACTGTCTATAGGCAGCAGAGGGGAGAAGCTGAGCAGGCTGCTCTTGCTAATCTGGCCGATAGATGTGGTGTTGCAGGCCAGATGTGACATCGGGGGGAAAGGGCACCAGGACGACAGGTCTTTTGCAAGCAGCCGGTCCAGACAGACAGTCTCTCTCAATATATTTCATCTATTTCGCATCTTTATGACTGTATGAATATCAGGCCCTGATTAGAAAAATAAGCCCATTGGTGGACAGTGGTGTATGCACCTCTGGCTGAATTCGTGACCTCGTTTGGTCCTTTATACCCTAAAGTTAAGACCCCCTGCCTTGTGTGTGCACTCACTGTCCATCTAGTGTCCCTGCAGCGCTTGTTTCTCCTCTTTAGCTCCTTCGTTAGTGGTCAGGACCCTCACAGGAGGGCAGGTCTTGTTTGGAAGGTGGAGCACAGCAGTGACACATGGTGGTGGGTTGTTCCTTTATGGCCCAAAACGCTCAATTATAGTGACACTATTCGGAAAAAAATAACACAACACGCACCCAGAGCAGCGAACACTAGCACACGCACCTCAGTGGCACCTGGGCCAGGACTTGAACCTGCAACCTTCTGATCACATAGACAAGCCTCTGACCACTAGGCCACCGCTGCTAACTGTACTAACGTGTTGAGGAACGGGGTTTTTCTGGTCATCCAGCCATGTGCGGAGCCACTGACCTCACTGACCTCACAAAATAGTGCACCTTTACATTTAAGGACTTTCCAGCATAGGGTGCCTCCTCGTATCATCGCCAGGGATGAGCTGCTCTCCTCCAGAGCAGCAGGAGGCGCCAGGGGTGAGCTGCTCTCCTCCAGGGCAGCAGGAGGCGCCAGGGGTGAGCTGCTCTCCTCCAGAGCAGCAGGAGGCGCCAGGGGTGAGCTGCTCTCCTCCAGAGCAGCAGGAGGCGCCAGGGATGAGCTCCTCTCCTCCAGAGCAGCAGGAGGCGCCAGGGATGAGCTGCTCTGGTGAGGAGGCTACTCCCATCTTTGGGGGGTTCTTCAGTAATGATTGGTGGGATTTTGGAGGTATATGCAAGCTAAGGAAAGACAAACAAGGATCACCTGAACAGGGAGGAGACAGGAAACACAGAACAGGTGACTAGGGCGGAGACATGGGTGTGGCCAAGGGCGGGGCCTGAGCAATGAGCAAAAGAGAAGCACACGGGAGACGAAAGCGAGCAAACACATGACGAGACGTTACAGCTGGCCTGCTGACTGTAACAGGTGTCAATTTATTTCTTCTTTTATTATATGTTATATATCATACGCCATTACTGTTGTTATTATTAATATTTTTATTATTAGTACACAAGAAATCCCGTCTCTGTTTTGGGTTATTTCCTGTTCACTCCGTGGGAGTGTTTGGTCCCTTCTGCACCCGTGGTTTTCCTTGTGTTTGTTCGGGCGGAGAGGAGGAGATTTGGGACGAGGTCCGGTTTCTCTCTATGGCGCTTTTCACAGCCGACGTCGTCCCAGAGCAGCTCTACAGAAACCGGGTCCGAGCCCCGAAGAGCCGAAACTCCCTCTCTCAGTCTAACACTGATCTGTCCATGGAACATTGTTCGACCCTCTGATCACATGAGCAAGTCCCTCTGCTAGTTTGTTGAGGTTTGAGCTACGCTAAGCGTTCTGAGAGTTTGTGCTACATATTTCACACAGTACACACACACACACACACACACACACACACACACACACACACACACACACACACACACACACACACACA
>JBBPDA010079658.1:0-12305 GCA_037974385.1 Arnoldichthys spilopterus | reverse complement strand
AAAGTTATTTCTGTGACCATTGTAAGTTTTTCTTTCATTGACTGAAGGGTACCAACAATTTTGTCCACGTGTGTATAGTCAGGGACCTGCACAACCCCATGCCACCTGTTTTTTCCTATGGAAAACCTACTCCTGAAAGAATGAGTTATAGATTTACACCTTACATATGTTACATAACTTACATATTGTATTACATATTTTGATTATGTTGAAAATGCTGGAGTATTCATGTGTAGCATGTATCATGCTAAACGGTGCAGGTTAGTACTACTCCATGACTGCATTTGAGAAACCACAGGACTGTGTCCAGAAAACTTTAGATTTACTGCATTGTCCTACTGGGGACTCCTGAGCAAGTCTACATACATCTATATACATAATGCTTTTCTCTAGTTGCAGTACTTCTTAACAGTGACTTGTGTGTCATGATGGCAACAAGTACCAAGAGCCAATGAGCTGCTCAGCTCACCAAACATCAAACCTTTTGCCTATTAAAAAATACTCCCATTCAAAAACTTTCTCAAAGATTTCCCCGACGACTGGCTACTAGTAGGATGCTTTCCAGTGATTGCTGTGTTTGGCATAGTTCATTACCCAATGTCAAATCTAATAAGATTAGTTGTCCTACTTACTCAATTACCGTTCATTCTCTCCAGACTTTTCCTTACTTTAATTCCTCCAGTTTCTTCTGGGATAAGAATGGAGCATTAGGAATAAAGGGAAGGACAAGAGCAGCAGAAAAGGTTTCTGGACACAGTCTATGAACATGTCCTACAAAGTATGTCTAGAAGCCTTTTAAAGGTAAATATGACCATCATGAAACCTTGATGTGCTGTTGTCCTACATTCACAAAAAACAATGTACACTATTAGGCACAGAGGAGAAGGGAATTTCTACTTGGCTTTAACTAAGTTCACAGTTCATACAACATTAGACAGTAATCAGCAGACATATCGATAAAACTGATTTAAGCTTGTGGCATTCTCTTCATTTAGAAGGCTATGGCTCTGGTATAAACAGTTATTACATCAGAATTAGCCTCTTAGAGACTCATACCTCCTTATAGTGCGATTGTCAAATCCGTAAGATGTACATGTGCATTTTCCTTGATAAAATAAAAAATATATATCATAGGGATATAGAACAGACATTACAGGTGCTGCTGTTCGACACTGGGTCATTTGAACACCTTTTCACATCATCATTATCAGTGCCTAATACTTAATCAAAGGTACAGTTCTGCTTTTTACAACCTTATTCTCAATGTAAACCAGTACTCAATTCTGTCATGAATGACCTTTCAATTAATCCACATGTTTGATCTACAGTATGTCATTTTCCAGCTCTTCTTAATCAGGTGACCTCTGTTAAACAGGTCCTCTTTGAATTAGGTGTGTTGGTAGCTAGAAGAAAATGAAAAATGTAGACTGACCTGTGGGGCCCAAAGTCATGGTAAAATATACCTGATGTAAACTATTGTCACAATTACATGGGTGTACTAACTTTGATGGTTTCTCTTTTTTCTGACGAGATAAGACTTTTTGTCATCAACTTAGAGTAGAAAAAGCAGGGGGTGTTGAAGGAACTTAAAGGAACATTCCAGTGTTTTTCAACCTAATCTTCATAGGCTACATCTGTAGCACATGGTTAATTTCCACGGACAATAAATATGAAGTATATAATAATATAAAGTGTCCCTGAACTGAAAGAACTAAAAAACCAGCACAGGAACAGATGCAGCAAAATAAAACTCCACCATGCAAAGAACAAACCATATATAAACATGATCCAGAAACACCACTGCCTTCTCTGGGCCCAAGTTTATTTAAGATAAACTAAGGCAAAGTAGAAAACTGTCCTGTGGTCTAATGAATCAAAATGTGAAATTATTTTTAGTTGTAATTTAAGTTGCTTAACAGGAGAGGGGCTATGCATATTCTTAATCCAGCATTTGTTATGTCATAGGGATGCATTACTGCACATAGCATGGGTATCTTGCATATCTGGCAAAGTCTCTTTAATGCTGAATGATATATACAAAAATATATGCTGCCATCCAGATTTTTTTTCAGGAAAGGACTTGCGTATTTCAGCAAAACAATGCCAAACTGCTTTCTTCATGTATTTCAACAGCATGGCTCCATAGTAGAAGAGTGTGGGTGCTAAACTGGCATCTCATGAAATGGAAAATATGTAACGAAGACCCTTGATTGTTGAGCAACTGAAATCCATAATCATCCAGGAATGGGCCAATTTTTCACTTTCAAAATTCCAGCAATTGGTCTCCTCACTTACGAAACATGTACTGAGTGCTGTTAATAGAAGAGGCCATGCAACGCTGTGGTAAATACTTTTTTGAAAAGTTTTGCTGGCAACAAATTTGAAATATTCGAAATATAGATTTTCTTATAAATAAATACATACATTTAAAAAGGGTTTACATGATTAGCAGATCTGTCATCACATTCTGTTTTACATTTTACACAGAGTCACAGCTTTTTGAATATATTGCTATAAAACAACATCTTCAAACAAGAGTTTAAAGTGTGGTACTGATGTATAGCAAGATGTTCATCTTCACCTGTTTATAAAACTTCATGGTCTCACTTTATAGTAAGTGTCCCAAATAACTGTGTAGTTACCCAGTAACAATGCACTACTGCTGACGTTTTAATGGTTATAGATAGATTACAGTACAGCTTATGTAATTAGGCATATTTAACTACACAAGCGTATTCTATGTAATCGTGTAAAGTAAACAGAAGTTGATAAACATGTTTTTACAAAAGCTGCATTACTGTAACTTAACCGCAACAGCTAATACATCACCAGTGGTTACTTGTTTTTTTCATGTATTATTAAAATGTTACTACACAGTTATTAGAGACACTTAATATAAAGTGAGACCACCTCTATTTCCTTTTTGATGCACTAAACTGTTGTCTCTTGAATCAATTATCTGTTTATTTCCAGTTTTTTTTGTTGCAAGGATGGACCCAGTGGACCTTAGCATGTGATAGTTTGACTCTGTTTTAAGGTAATGAACATATGGAGCAAAAATAAGGTAAAGAGTAAAGCAAAAGCAGGGGAAAATGTACAGGAAAATCTATTGAAAGTGAGAACATCAGCTTCATCAATGACATACTCTTAAATTTAGTTCTTCACAGGTAAGAATAATCTGGTACATTTTGCCACTTTTCTTCTCTAGGCAACTGCCTAGTTCACCCATAAGGATGTGCCAGCCCTGGTTATCCAGATTACTAAGGAATCCCAAGATCCCAAGATCCCATAAAAACAGTAGCTTTCTGCTTTTTTTACACTTTTATTGACACACTTCCTGTTCAATTGGAATCTCTCTTTATCAGTCCCAAAGTCTTCAATAAGAGGACCTACATCACACTCTAAAAATGTCTTTCAATGAGCAACCTTCTATTCTCTTACAGATCTACTGAAGGTTGTAAGCTGGAATTTACATCAGCAGTGAATCATGAGGGTCTGAGTGACAGCAGGTGGCCATGCTGTGCTTTGGGTGTGTGGAAGATGAAGAGTGCAAGCAGTAACAGTTTGCCCTTACAGTATCAGAATCTAAAACAGAATGAGCATCACTGTGGGGACCTGCAGAACATCTTGTGTGGCTAGGAAAGCCCACCACGGCAGCACGCTACTGTCTTTTCCCTATTCTTCAACTCAATGTCAGTGCTTACTTCTAATGTATGTGTGTCTGTGTACACAGCCTATTCTCCCAACATATAAGCAAACCCAACATGGGTTAAACAACAACTTCAAGGCAGCAAGACAAAGACCACAGAACAACAAAAAAAGCTTCCAGGTAAGGCCAGGGGACGGGGAAGGAAAACGTTCCAACTGTTCACAATAACATCTTATTGTACAGTACAGCTAGTACCTCTGTACAGCCTACAATATATCCAATTTGTTTCCCAGTGCAAGAAAGAGGGGCTCTTCCCAGCCCTGAAGCTGAGGAGCTTTGGCCAGGCCAGAGGAAAAGTCCATATAAGCAGCAGAACTTGCTCAGTGGACTCTGCCCCTGTCCATGTCCGTCCTTTGTTTCTGTCCTTCATAGACTCATTCCTTCTGTTCCACGCGGAGAGAGCTTTGGCACTTTTTCACATTTTAAGGCTAGAGCAAGGCCTCTTACTCAAATGACATGAGATTGGCTGGTGTCTAAAGAGGAAAGAAAGAGAAACCAGTTGTAATAGATAGACTAAGTCCACTTTAAACCATTTATAACCTCTCATTATGTATCATTATTATTTTTGTTTCTATATTTTTAAAGACATATATACTGTAGGTAAATGACCTGTTCTGATTGGCTGCTGTGTATTTTGCCTTATTAGAAAAGCTATATTATCAGTCTGAAAGGGTTACAGCTTTGTAGAACCGATTTGTCTGAGTGTCAGATGTACATACATGTGCAACCACAGCTCAAAATGCAAGTGAATTCATTTGATTCGCTGTGGCTTATCACAGAAACTGTCAGTAGCTTTGCCTACTATCTGCACCTTCATGAGGTAATAGAAGAAATAG
The DNA here is from genome assembly GCA_037974385.1 of Arnoldichthys spilopterus. NCBI lineage: Eukaryota > Metazoa > Chordata > Actinopteri > Characiformes > Lepidarchidae > Arnoldichthys > Arnoldichthys spilopterus. The sequence continues at coordinate 7,760 of JBBPDA010079658.1, read as the reverse complement.
GTGATCCATCAACAAGCTGGGGACATTAAAGATGAAGATGATGAATGTTCAGTGTTTAAAAAAGTTATTTCATAATGAAATATTGCAAATTATTCTACAGGGCTGTAATTCTACTCCAGCTCTGAGATAAACCGAACAAATTCCATGCAAAACTCACCACCAAGGCTGCAAAACTTTAGCAAATCGAGCAGCATATTTAATCAGTCACACATGGATTGGTTGTCATGAAAGTGATGCAGGATATGAATGTAACTAGGACACAGCAGGCAAGCCTTTCTAAAAAAAAGTTAGTTTTTTAAAAAAGATTTTTTATCACAGCCTGAGGTAAAGAAAGGCCACAAACTAATTCGCAAAAATATCAACATAAAGATTTATGTGACCAGTGTGTCAAAACTAAGCTGCATGTCTTATTTGAATCAGTTTTGAAACCACATACAAAAGTGGCTTGAATGTCAATGGATTTCTGGTTGCCTTTTGCTGTTCAGACAGCAGAAAATCTTTTCTGCTCAAATTGGATTTTGTGCTACCTATGTGAACAAAGCCTATGTGCTAAAGGCATGATAAAACAGAACTGTTTTTAAAACCTGAGATTATGTGGGGGGCCACAAGTAATTTAGTGTTGCAATAATGCAAGTGAAAAAGTTTCTGTCCAAGTATAAATTTATATATATATTGTAATAATATTCATTCATAAAATGTTTTCTTATGTTGCATACGAAAATGTGGGGAAAAGTCTCACAATAGTATAAGAAGCAGTTTAGTTAAATCAGGAGAGCAGACAGGAGAATTATAATGTATTCTAACTGTAATAACACTGACATTTCTGCTACTGAAGTTACTGAAGGAAGTGTTGCTATAGAGAGACAGTAATACGTCATTAGCATTTATTTCTATTGCACATGTAAAACAACTGATATGGCACCAAAGTTCTTTTCACAGAAAAACCCATACAAATATCAAGAAAATCAGTCATAAAAATGAAAAAAAGAGGCAAAAACAAGTAAAAACCAGAAGAAAAACACCAGACAAGATAAGCAAACAACATGAAGACAATATGCATATCTCAGGGAGCCAAACAATGTATGACGTATGCGTTAGAATGAATCATTATGTCTACCTGTGGTCTGTTGCTCCGACAGGCCTCCTCGAGGTGTTTGTGCCAGAGAATTGCAGAGAAGCGAGACCCTGTCTGAAACTTGTAAACATTACCTGGGAACCAAGAGATTTACACTCAATAAACACAGCAATTTTCACTCAATAAACCACATAAGCCGCATGCAAAAAAACTGAAAGGGTAAAAGCTGCCCAACAACAGCATCGTTCAAATATCCACCATTGCTTTCATGGACAGACTTTTACCTTTGTCTGCATCATTCAGCTGGAAGATATTGGGTCGTGTTGGATCATCCGGCAAGACCACCATCCAGCCCAGCACAGACACTTTTTTACAGGGTGTAGACTTATACTACATGATTGAAAGAATGTTTTCATTACAACTTAGTACTCAGATGCTGAATGTGTCATATTGTAGAACCAAATGGAACTAAGAGATGGCCTTACATGTTTTCTTTCTGTTCCTCGAAGTGCTTTGGCTCCATAGAAAGTCAAAGTAGAGCCTGAGAGTGTGATCCAATACCGTGTCCATGATGAAAGCTGGAAAACAGAACCGTAAATGTCGGTTTGTCCATAAAAACATACACTAACAACACATATGTCAGCCAAGCCGAGCTTAAATAAATCATTTCCAATGAGTCAAGCTCACCTTTGGCTTTTTGCCCTCTTTCAGCAGGGTCTTCCTCTTCAGAGGACCCTCCATAGCAACACCACCTATTTCTCCATGGCCCCACCCAGGTTCCACTGCTGTCGAACTGTAGGAGTGAAAAGCCAGAATATTTGCAAGGAAGCTCATAACTGAAACAGGCTATAGTCCATGAAAATGTTTGTCTGTATGTGCAGTACTGGTAAGCCTTAGGGCTTGACCAATATGACACTTCATAGTAATATAGGGAGACTAGGAAGTTCACTGTCTGATCGGCTGATACAATTTTTAATAGTCAAATCTCATCTAACCAGATCTGTATGATCAGACTGCAGTCTCATATCTGCACTAGTGTTATTTAACAGCTAGAACATGAACAGAACAGGACATAAGAGTAGGATGACCTACTTAGCAGCTAATAGGTGCCATCTTTAGTATGGATATTTTAAGTTCAAACCTTTACTGAAAATCAGTGTAAAACTACAGCATAGAAAATAAATTATGTTAATGTCTCTACATGTTTTTGCTATACAATTTCATGCAACAACTTTTTGGTTTTTGTTGCATATGTTAATGTTAAGTATTGTCAAGCTGATCGCAAGTCTAGAGATCTGATCTGAGTCATTTGGCCAAAAATTGAGTTTGAGCCTCTCTTTAAATTCTCCATGTGTTTCCAAATGTTCTTCTTACATAAAGAGTCCTTTGTATGTCATACTAAACTTAAAAATGCTGTAAGAGCAAAAGAAAATGATTAAAATCCATAGAATTGTGTGATATAAAAATGTGCACTCATTGTATCATAAAACAGCTAACAAAGCAATGCTAGTGCTTTAACTGGCAAGATTTTCATCCATACTGAACCTTTTTGACCTTAATATCAGCCAGTCAGAGGATATATTGGTCAAACCCTAGTAAGCGAGTATCTGTAATGATGCTGATGCTAAAAAGCTGACAACTTGGCCACATGTGGCTCTGCAGGCTGGATTGTTCAGAAAGTACAGTGCAGAGGATCTAGCCTTTTATACAGGCTCACTGGAAGCCAGAAATGATTAACACTTGAAAGGAGACAGGAAGTGTGTCAGATGTCTGCTCATCATCAGACTTACTCTAAGGCGAAGAAGTGAAGTGAGCTTGGTGCTTTAGGAGAGCAAAATGATGCTAGCATGTAACCTGTATGGACCGTATATATGAAAACCCATCAACGAACCCTCCACCCAACACATATACTGCAAAAAACTAAATCATAGCTATAAAAACTAGAGAAAATGAGATTTAAATGCTTATATCAAGAAAAAAGCAATCTGTCAATGGGCTTTTTACTTAGTAAAAGTTTTAAAATAAGCAACAATAGATTTACAAATACGATATTAAATTTACAAGAAGCATGTTAATAGATGTTAAAAAAGATATTTTGCCTTTTTTACACTAGATTTCTAGATATTTTACTTATTCTGCTCTTTCAAGAAATGTTTATACATTGTGTTCACATTAAGGAAATTATTTTTGTCTTTACATCTCATTTTCAATGCATTTTCTCTAGTTTTTGTCAGTTGTCATAGTAATTGTTTTCTAGACATTGCATTATTTGCACGCAATATATGAGATGACCATGTGACCCCAGGCAAAGTCAGAAATGAAAGAAATGTGCCTGGAACAAGCTAGAAAAAGGAATAAAAGAGAGTGGTAAAGAAGACAGGTTGCATGCAAGGATTTCGTGATCGTGACGGCTTAGGAGGACGAATGAGGTGACCCTTGACCCAAGCTGTACACTGTACCTGCAGGCATAACTGCGGCTTCTGGGGGAGTTGCGATGTGGGACCCTCCAGTTGGGGCCCAGTGTGGCATACATGCGCCCCCTGTTTGCATATTCGGCACAGTCAGTTTTTGAGCTTGTGGGTCTGTGTAAAGTAGATGCTAATAGCACTGAGATCCTAATGCCTAAATGCTAAAATAAATGTGTCCTAGATATTAATTAGGACTCAGACTAAACGGCAAACGTCCACATAATTAAACTGTGAAGAAAAGAGTCATTCAGAGGAAACAGAGTAATTCAGAGTTGTTTGATGTGAAATTCTAGAGAATCCTGCAAATTCATAGTTGTTCACATAGGTGATAGGAAACACATGCCTTAAGTGTTTAATGCCTCTAAAGGCTGCCTCACAGAGAGTTATTAAATGGAATGAATGCTGTAAAAATGCTCCCTGATGCCTGATACATTGCATTGCAAATGTTTTGAGTTAAGCTTTTCTCCAGAAACACAACCCTTTAATGGCATAGAAAGACATGCAGGGTGTTGTAAGGCAAAACATTCCCCAAAAAATATTTTCTCCAGATTTACCATTATTTTACTATCAACATGACACAAAAGCTAAGAAGACATGTGTAGGGTCACCAGTTGCTTTGTACAGCAAATAAATTCACTATATTTGTGATATTGATATTGTGATATTTCACATCAGATCTCTCTCAATGACATTGTGTTCATCTCAGTGATTGAACTCCACAGAAATCTTGCACAATGTGTGAAATTCTCCTTTAGCTGACAGTTAGAGGTTGATTTTGTCTGAATGGTTTTTGTTGAGAATGTACAGATATATGTTACACATTTAAACATGACACAGGAACGCATTACACCACATTAAGAAAAAACAATGAGCAACAAGGACTTAGTTGCTTTGTAGCTTGTCCTGTGAGGCCAGATGTGATCGCATAATGAGAACATCTGAGGACAACCATTTTATGCAAAAATTTCGAAACCCATCCAATACCTCATGAAGCTGGAGCTCAAAGTAAGGGCCATGATATGCTCTACAAAACTGTCTGATGTCAGCCCATGGATGCAATGTAAATTAGTCTTGCTAAAAAGTCCCCCCACCCCACAAGAAAACACACCTCTTTAGCACTGCATTTGCAGAGAACACATTGCATTCAATAAAAATAAAAAGCGCTTTCAGCTTACTAATACTAGCGGTGAATCCGAGGTTTTTATAATATATAATTTTAATGTTTACAAAAATAAAATAATTAAAATAAATGTTTTTAATTTTTATATAATAGAATAATGCAGGTTGTTACAGAGCAAATGGATACATTTATTATAGAAAACATTTTGGGAAAACTGAAGCTGTAATACACACACAATTTCAACATGCCTTTACACTTCAGCTGCAGCAGCATTTGCATGACAAAATGACTTAATAGGCCAGGAGAAGGTTGGCTTGTGGGCGGGCTTATGCTGGCTTGTTGGGTTGGCTCATGGGGGGCAATGTGGGAGGGATTCCAAACGAGTTTTCTTGTGGCACACGGGGAATTCAGTGTTAAAGTTCAGGACCCTTGACACCTCACCATCTGTAGGCTGTAAAACCATTAAGCATAAATCCCTAGAACCAAGAACGTTCCGTCCTTTTTGGTTAAATGTCCAATTCACTTCTATCTTAACTTACATATGACCATATGTCATCTCCTATTAAGGACATCCATTGTCACACTGTAAAAACCAGACTTTCTGGCGCTTCTACCCCCATGAGAGTAACATCTGGTTGAAACTGGTTTGATAAGTCGCAAACACATTATTTCTGACTCTCTCTTTTAAATAAAACCTTTAAAAATAATTTTGGGGACCCTGAACTCTCCTTGAAGAAAAATTGACACTCGCGAACATCACTATTTTGTTGTGCTTGTGTTAGAAAATGCACTTAGGATGTTAAAAGAGCACAGACTAGAATAATTTGGGGGCAAGGTGTCGCACCTTTAATAAGTGTTGGATTTCACCCCAGGCCAAGCTTAACAAGTTGTCCCCAGATGTGTAATCTCATGACCAGATCATGTCTTGCTCCATGTGACTACTTCAAAATAAAAAAAAAAATCTCTGGGAGATTAAATTATATATGTAAAATAGGGTAATGCTTTATTGTAGGGTAGCATGAGTTAACATGACATCTGCATAAGCTTTTTACGACAATTGAAATGAACCTACATAGACATTTATAAAGGTTTATTCCAACAAGCGTTCATTGTCGTTATACTTTCTGGGGTAAAACTGATCAGTACTGCCTTAATGACAAGTGATGCTTGTTGTAATAAACCTCTATAAATGTTAATGTAGGTCAATGGCAATTGTTATATAAGGCTTATGTAAATGTCATGTAGCCTTAGAAATGCCACCTTACAGTAAAGTGTCACCTTAAACAGTTAGTTAACTGCCATTAATAAAGACGGAAGATATCTTACCTTTCTATTCTTGTCGAGAGATCCTCATAGAATGAACTCTCACTGCTGCCTGAAGTATTGAAAAACATATCTTGTTACTGTCAATCCTTCTACATATTTGCCAGAAACCTAAAAAAACGAAAAACTGGGAAACACTCAGGAACATGTCATTATAAATATACACAGTGAAATTATATAATCATATTGTTACACTGAAAAGCCACTTCATTATGTACACCTACCTATCTACACTTTAATCATCTATACTTACCATATACAGTAGGGGCAATCTGTAGTCCATCTGTTTTTCTGTACTATAAGCCTCCTTTACCCTCATCATCAAGGGTCAGGAATCCACAGAACCAAGAGTGAACAGGTATCATTTGGGTGGTGGAAAATTCTCAGTGTTGCAGTGAAATCGACATGGTAGTGGTGTGTTGGTGTAGGTGTGCTACAGTGGATCACACACACACTGTGTCTACTTACTGTCCACTGTATTAGACACATCTAACCTGTTAACCTTCCAACTGCACTCACACAAACACACACCCATACACACACACACAAGTATGCCAATACCATGCCAGTGTCACGACTGCAGTACAAATAATACACCACCCAAATAATAAATGCTTAATGTTGGTCGTGGGGGTTCTTATTTATAAAAAGGAGTAACGGGGCTATCAAATAATGCAGAGAAACAGACAGATTACAGTTCTTAAATGTAAACAACAAAGTGCACCAGCTAATACAAGATGGTGAGAATATGTGTACTGTTGTATGGCAAAACTGTGTTGGTACCTATAGATATGCCATTGGACACTGAGGAGTTGTTGGGGTTGTTTCTGGTAGGGCTCTGAGACTCTAAAAAGCTGTCGTCAAGTAGATGTCGTGGTTTCTCCACAGGAAATGTGGCACTTTTACTTTCTACCATGCCAAACTGCCACATCATGCTAAGAGAGGGAGAGTGCAGGCAATTATGAATCATAATTTAAGCTCTAGTAACAGTCAGTGGAAAACATATTAATACTAAAGACATGATGTGACAAAATGTGACAGAACACTTCAGACAGGCTGTTAGGCTAGAAAAATAAATCAGAATTAAGTTAAAAGCTAGAAAATCTCAACTGTTCTGTCTGACCAGGACTGTGTGGGAGATTCGGACCGTGCAGTGATTGACAGTGCATATTCATGGCAACATATCAATCCCAGAAACACAGGCTTTTTCCAAACCTTTTTTTAAGGTTGTGTGAAGTTACCATGACAGACAGTGTTTTTTTTTAAAAAAGCAATAGCTAGAATATGTGATTTTACCACAGGTAAGACATTTTAGAGTGTGGAGGTAGGCCAAACATAGCTAAAGAGACTTAGGCTTGTGTGGATTAGAGCTGTGGTAAAGATGTGGGTAGCAAATGAAAACTCTGCCCTGGTTCTAATTTGTATGAGGAAAAACTTAATATTATCATCTTCTAATATATTTGGTAATTCCAAAACTATTTCCTTTCCACTATGAGAGGCATTTTGTATTTTAGACAGTATAAAAAGTATAAAATGAGCAGAATAGTCAACAGAGTGAAATTGATCCTAAAAATGTCTGTGTGTAGCAGGGAGAAAGAAGCAGAAAACATGACTGAAATGAGTAAAAGATATACACACGTGTTGCCCACACTATGGCTTTTCCTATGGCGTGATGGGGGAGGGGTGGGCATGCGGACCCCCACTGTAGCATCGGGGCAGGTAGGTCGACGGTTATACCTTACAGAAAGTGACATCTCTGATAGATGATTGTATA
>JBBPDA010079596.1:0-12307 GCA_037974385.1 Arnoldichthys spilopterus | reverse complement strand
ATGGAAGCACCAGAGTTAAATATGAGTGTCACAGCAAAGGGTCTGAATACTTAGAACCATGTGATATTTCAGTTTTTATTGCATACCATAACTGAGTGGAAACACAAACCATTTGCAACTGTCTTTAACTTTTTACAAAAATCACTTCTACTTTTTGCTATGAAAACCAGTGTAGTAACATCATTGGTCCATCAACAATCTCTAGAATAGTATGCCCAAACCCTGGTCCTTGAGGCCACCCACATCTGCATGTTTTAGAGATTATCAAGTTCCCAACACACCTGATCCAACTAATCAATCAATTAACAATACACTTTAATTCCAACAAAACACTAAAATGTGCTATGGAGAAGAACCTCCCAGACTTAGGTTGGGAAACACTACTCTAGACAAATGATAGAAAATTAGAGTTCAGTATTAAAAAGACATGGTTTGCCCTTTCCCACTAAAACATTTGACCAGAGGGTTACTTTTACGTTTACATTTTACCATGAAGTGGTTGTGGATCTTAGGTCACTGGCTGGTGAATGTGTTCAATTTTGCTGAAACTTTACAAAACAGTACATCAGGCTCAGCTGCAGTTTCACATTAAGCTCCATGGTTTTATGAGAGCATTGCGTAAAGCTTGTCCAACATAACAGCAGTTTATACAAAAGAACGCACTGGTGGGCAGAGCATAGATACATTAATTGCCAGTCAGAGATCATTGCTTCTGCAGAGATGGTGTCATACCATGGTGTGATGTGTTCACTTATGTTGGTATGAACCCTTAAGCTGCTGTGTAAATATATTTAATATATGAATTGTAAGTGCTATTAGAAATATACATGATTTTATTATCAAGCAACATTTGCTTAGCAGTAATAAATAAACTTTTAAAAAGTCATATCCAGAGAGACTTACAGCTGAATCACATTACAGGTGAAAGCAAATGTAGCATTTCTAACATCTTTAATGAACCATCTTTGTAAATTAGATGTGTGAGTGTGGAGAACCATTTCAAATTTTATTACAATTAAAAGGCCCATATCATAGAAAAGCAAATGTCCTTTATATACTTTTTGTTTAATGTAGTAAAGAAATACTGTTAAAGTATCAGTTCTGACCATTTATGTTCTGCTCCATTAGACCTATAAATGGAATGTACACTATACAGACATTCTGTTTTGCCTTCATACTCATTACCCCATTCCACCTACATAAGTTTAGATCTGCCCAATCATATTGAAGTTATTGAAAGCTAGAACTATTTTTTGTTCTTGATGTTGCTTTTAATGTGGCACAGTACAGGGCAGTCAGTCAGAATATTTGCCCATTACATATTAATCTCTTAACAACAGTCTGCTAAACCCTTATCAATAAACAGAGGTTATGCGATTTTGTTTAACCATGTTGCATGCACGTATTTGCACATTCACATGCAGACACACATACACACAAACTTCCTGTCCAACTTATCTCCTCCGCTGCCCCGGTCTAAGCAGCTAAGTCACTCAGTTCACATTAGCTTCCTTAAAGAGATCAGAGGGTGCATTGCCTCAACTCTATCATCCACCAAAGGACTTGGGTGTTACTTTAGTCCAAGTGTGCAAACAAAAGGGGAAATGCTGGTTAAGTGGCCTGAGCTCACATCCTTTTGCAATACTGCTCTTTTGCGCTCATACTTTATTTGCACAAAGATAAACACATTTCACACTTCAAAACTCGGGGTGTGATGTATCATCTCACACCCCTGCTAATAGTGTTTCTATCTGTCTCATGCAGAGCCTTATCATATCCCCACTCTCTTAGTATAGATGTGTAAGACCCATTAGAAAATGTAGTTTTAATATCTTTGCCATGTGAATGGCGTTCATAGTGATCCTTGTTTAGCCTGAGGTGCAGTTTGTCCACTGGGAGGTAGTAGTGGGGTGCTCTTCACATGAAAAAACCGAAAGCACTTTGACGCTGCAGGGAGCACAACAGGCATATATAATAAAGGCAGATAAGTCAGAAAGATGGTTAAGCTTTCAGTCTACAATGAATATATCTTTGAATAAGAGTAAGAAAAAAGAGTCTTTGAGTAAGGAAGACAAAGTTGTCTGTGCTTCAAGTGTCATTTTAGAAGATTCACAACCAGTCTTCTAACAGAATAAAAAGACTTGGCAGAACCACTACATTGTAAATGTTTGTAATATTGATTGCTTCAGTTAAAACAATATCTTAGCTTTTTTACAACCTAATCTCTGTCTGGAGAATATGATCAAGGTAAAAACCTACAAATTAAAGGTTTCTTGGAGGCAGTGCCATGAGGGACCACTATTAACAATCCCTTAACAATCTCTCACTAAAGCACTGGTGATACTGTACTTGAACCCTTCTACAATGTTTGATGTCAGCAATTTATGTCACATGATAACTGAAAGACATGACATTCAATATGCCATGACAGTTACAGGAATAGAAACATAAAACATCTGCCATGGCAATTTTTAAAATAAAAAAGAAATAAACGTGTAGTGCCTAAAGAATGTTTCAATTAATGGTTTTTAATGGAACCAAAACTGGTTCTTCTGTCGCATCACTCAGAAATAATACTGATTACTTGAAAAAATGGTGCTTTGAATTTAGTTGACTTGACTTAAGTTGATTGGTTCCACATGAATAAACTAGATTACATAAACACAAATAAAGAGAGTAAATAAAATTATTGTTTCATATACTCTATTCATGTGGAACCAGTTTACACTCTGGAATCTAGTAAATTCAAAATACATTTTTTTCCAGTTAAGGTACAAAAATACTGGAATAATCCTTTGAAACTCAATATTATCTCAAAACTTTTGAAAGTTTTCTGTAAGAAAGGAACTCTTTTTAAAGGCCATATGGTCAGCAACATTGTAATGAAGCTTGAATTAAGCACACACCTCCTGGGAAGTGATATCTGTCCAGCCCAGCCATGTCCAGTGCTGGTTCAGCAGATCATCCTAAAGACTTTTCTCTATTTCTCTGCCTTTCATATCCAAGTCCACAGCCCTCTTCAAAAAGCTGCTGCCCCAATAAAAGAGTTTAGATGCCACTGTTTGAACTTTGGATGGGAAAGTCTGCAGAAGATGACAAGAACTTTGAATCCTTTTCACTTTAAAGCCATTGCCCTCAGCCACAGCTTTCTCATTCCAATATTTCGCATATGCCCTCCTCTTCTTCAGTTGAAATCCCACAAAAGACTGTAAGGGTCCACACTTCAGTATCATGCTCTCACTCTTTCTTTATGTCAGACTTTTTTTGGTCATGGCACCTCCTGATAGTAGGGCACAACCAGGGTTGTGCAACTGAAGAACCTTCACACTTTCATGGTTAGAATAACAAAAAAATGTCAAATGTATCCAAGAAATAAGGAAAATATTGAATATAATTTAAACAAAATTTTCAGACTTTTCTTAACAAAATACAAAACAGCAAAGAATTCTTGTTACCTCCACTCCCAGTGCTACAATATGCTTTTATTCTTATTCTTATTAGAATTATTAAATATGATTTAAGACTATGAGTTTCTACTGTTAATCTGAGATAAGGCAGTAAGGGAATTGAGATGTTGAGGGTCTTCTTTGTCATATTTTTCATTTCATAATGTGCCAAATATTTTTAATTGGTCACAGGTCTGGACTGCAGGCAGGTCAGTTCAGCAGCTAGACTCTTCTACTCTCTGAAAAAGACGCCATCTGAATGGGAGCATATGCTCCTCTTAAACCTGTTTATACCTTCAGCACTGATGGTACCTTTCCAAATAATAAAGTTGGCAATTCCATAGGCACAAATTTACCCCCTTACCTTTAGGGATGCAGACTTTTAAATGACCATAGATGATGAGATATCCAAAGTCTTCAAAGTTTTATGATGAGGAACATTATTCTGAATTTGTTTCACAATTTGCAGAGGTTGTTTTTTGCAGACTGGCCAACCTCTGCTCATCTTTACTTCTGAGAGATTCAATCATGTTATTGATCTGTTGCAAATTAATCTAATTATTTGCTAAATGTTCCTCCAGCTGTTTCTTTTTAATACCACTTACTTTTCCTGCCTTTTGTTGCCCTGACCCCACTACGTATATATATACACTGTGGACCCTAAGCTTCATCATTTTAACTCTCTGTATACTTGCACATGGCTGAGATGACAGACTTTGAGTCAAATTCAAAATGAGCTAAAAAACGAGCTAAATGTTTCACTTTCAACTTGTATGTTTTCTATGTTCTTTCGTAAGTAAAATATTGGATTATGAGATTTGCAAACCATTGAATTCTGTTTTATTACATTTTAATAGTTAGTAGTAGTTACTGAATAATAAGTCTTAAGTGTGAATGTCTACACTATGTGCATATCTCTGGGAGCATTTGCACAAAATATGTCTGAATGCACTTATGTTTGTGTTGTGTAGATTCCCCAGTGGCTGCACTGGTACATACTGGCATATACTTTTCAAATATTTATGAGTATCTTTTTCATGATTAGCAGAGAGACTGGACACTGGTGCCACTCCTCACAGTCTCTTCTTGGGGGCTGAATGCCAAAGCCTTTTTAATCCCTACACCCCACAATAAAATGGAGCTTTTTGGCATAAGGAAAAAAATAGCCTGCTGTATGCACCATGAGAGAGTGCAGTATCGCACTTTATACTACTCCTCTTCACTAATAAAGAATATCACAGTGAATCTATCAATACAGGGAGCATTTTGTTTTTTTCATATAGTATTAGAAGACATGGTAGCTCACAGAAGACTCCACATCGACTACCTAACCCACACATCAAATGCAATTTTTCTGAACTACTGTGTATTAGGTTAATGACTTAGAGGAAACTAAACTTAATTTGCATTGTCAGTTTGCAAAGACCAGGGATACTTAAATACAGTCTTGTATGGCTGGTGTCCAGCACAGTTTGGTGGTTTCCCTTGGTCCAACTCATCTGTTAACTGCCAGGTTTAGTGGAAACCAGCCCTCCTGGATCAGGGCTGTGCATCCCTGGAACATATATCGATACATTGCCAAAGGGGAAGTGAATAACACTGATTATATTGTTACTTCAGCACCTGTTGGTGGTGAGATAAATTAAGCAGCAAGTGAACAGTCAAATCATGAGGTTGACAGATGGAAGCAGAAAAAATAAGTGAGCATAAGCATCAGATTGACTTTGACAAGGAATAATTGTGATGTCTAGATGACTGGATCAGAGCATCTCCAAAATGCTATAGTTGATAGGTGATGATACTCATCAATGTATCAACATACAACATTCAATATGCTGTTAAATATGATGTTTATGTCTATGAACTTTACAAAAAATTTACATTTACAAAAGTCCTATGATTCTATAGGTGGTTCAAACATATGCCCACTCAGCTAGTTCTCACAGCTGTTGGTTATTGACATCCCTGATGGACAGAACAATGTAAAAGAGTGATGTAATATCACATATTGTAAACACTGAACTTCTGTGTGATTGACTCAGCAGTCTCTTTTCTGTTAGTTTTCACAGGCTGTGTGTGTTCAGATTCTGTCCACAAGTTGGCTAATATGTAGAAACAAACTTTAAACTTAAATATTTCCTGAAGTAAACATCAAAACAGTAACATCCAATGTGTGGGATATTGTACTCAAACTCAAAAATTTCGATAAAACTTTACTGCACAACCACATTCATAACACTCCATTACACCTACATAAGCATTTCATGACAATTGACATATATCTATATAAACATGTATAAAGGATTATTTTAACATGTGTCAGTTGCCATAACACTTCCTGAGTGGAAATTATATCAACACTGAATGACAGCTGACGCTATTTGAAATAAAGCTTTAAAAAACCTTAAAACTTAAAAACGTCAATTGTCTTTAAAGTTAATGTTGCTGTCATGCAGTCTTATAAACAATGCCCTGCAGTAAAGTGTTATCCAAGCTTTAAATGCAATTAAAGAGAGCTGCTATAAAATGAAGAATACATCACTGTTTTTTTGTTAAAAACAGGCAAGATAAACAAAAGCTACATTCAAATCCATGGACAAGGTTTTTGCATAAATCATTGCTGTGTAAGGACATGTTTAGCTGGCACATGATTTTGTGACTGTACTTGATCTTTTATCTTAAACAAGTTTAGAAAGTCAAGCATGTATTTTCTTTCTGTACTGTGCACTGCAGCAGCCACCATGGAGCTGTCCAATATGGCAGTTCTACACAAAAGTGCAAATGACAGATAAAAACAAATCCCCCCCCCAAAAAAAAAAATATTTAAGGTGTTATTTGTCATATAAGTTTTAAAGTTAACTTCCAAAGAGCACAAAAATATGTTAATTTGGAATTTTTTTTTTTCATCAGAACATAGAACAGAGTTTCACTCAAAGTTGTCAAATAATCTGCTGGCATGGAGGTGGCATCAGATGGTGGTTTTTAAGACTTTATATTTCAAGGTTTTACTTTTTTTCGTATTTCACCAACAGTGATCCTTGGGGATTTTTTATCTCTTGTATCATCCTCCTCACTGTATGTGGGGGCAAAATAAACTCCTCCTCCAGGCAAGTTTGTAACAGTTGCAACTGATGTCCTCTTTATTTTAACTATTCTAACAGTAGCGATAGGCTTTTTCAGGCAAGCAGTTATTTTTTAATGGCAAGATGTGGATTTTTTTTTCTAACCATTTTACTAATCTTTACACAGGATTCTAAACATTGTGGAGGGCACTTTATGTGTCCTTTTAGAGAAAAACAATGTTTTTGGATATCAAAACTTACATTGCAGTTTAAGAAGACAAGTGTAGGTGTTTCATTTGGAAATTTGTATTTATCTCAGTGCATGACAGATTCAGACTTAAGGTGCTATCACATAAATGCTCGTCTTGAGCACAGATTCAGAAAATATTGTAACTATCCCCACCCCTGTGGAAATTACCCTGAAAGCTACTCCCACTGAACAGCACTTGAGCTGCAATGGAAAGCAGAGGATGTCAGCTCTTCTTGTTTAGTTTCAGAGAAAGCTTGAATGTTATTCCCCACTGAGCAGATCTGTACTTCAATGCCTTTGAAGTGCTTGCTGCATTTTCAGAGGCATTACCTATTCCATGTATTCGAAGCCACTAGAGAGATGACGAGATGACTTTCAGCATTAAATCAGATGAACAATGCTTCAGTTCTGCAGGCCTCTACTGTGAATGGAACATGGCTGGAAAAATGTAATAATGCTTTTTTTTTAAATAAGCATCAAGATGAGTTTTTTTCTCTTGTGTCCTTTTTGATTGTCTGGGTGCGCTCTTGTTTTCAGGAATGTTGCTTGCAGCACTCATTGCTTCATCCAACAAATAGCTTGGCATGCAGTGTTTCTCACATCTCTGAAGACAGATGCAGCACATTGCGCCAGGCGTGCATTCCCTGAACATCTGCCTGATAATCTGCAAAGCCCTTTAGTCTGGAAAAAAAAAGGTCCATCAGTGCTTCCACATGGATTGTACTCTTTTCAATGGGAAAACCCCTTGCACTTTACTTTATATTATATTCTGTAGAGTCTGAGTATAATCAAGTACTATGGGGTGCACACTCTCATGTGTACATCTTTCATTTTTCTCTAATGTTTAATGGGTGCATCAAGTGGGGTGGCAGAGGGGTGTTGTGTGTGAAAAATGAGAAAAAAAGTACAACAATATTGTATACTGTCAACGTCTATCTACATTGTAAACAACTGCAGTAATTGTATCATGTGTACAAACAAAACACATTTACTGTTTAATTATTGTATGTAAGTGTATATTTGAATTGTAAGAGTGTGTAATACTATAGAACTCGATTAACATATGTAATCATATAGAGTATATTTACAATGGCTTTGAACGTGGCTACAACAGTCAATTTTAGAATGGGAACTATACTTATTATACAGGCTGTTTTCTTGTCTTAGTTGCCCATAAAGAATTAATTTCACATTTGTTCTAAAATTAAAATTTGGGCTATGGTACTCCGATATTGTTGTTTGCTACTAGGCTTTAAACAAAAAGCAGTAAACTAAGCCATGTCACTTAATGATTTGATCTCAGTGGACATTTACCCTTTGCTTTTCCAAAGCCATTTATGCTGCTATAGGATTCCTAAGGAAACAATGTGTCCATCAGTAGATATCAGCAATGGTGTACATTTACACTGGTGTACAACTGAAGCAATGCTGAACTTTTTTAGTCCTAAAGCTTACACAGCACAGTTGTGTTTCCTTTGCCTAGTCTCAAAAAGAGCTTAAAATCATCAACTAAACCTGATAGAACAAAGAAAAAACATGGGATGGGTTGTAGAACTACTGACCTTATGCAGACACAGGTCAGGTTCTTCAAACATAAATATGAGAGATGTTGTGCACCATGTTGGTCTAGCATTCCTGTGGTTTTTACTAATTTCCTGCACTCATCCCTCATTTGTTTCTTTTCAGATTAAATTCATTTTAGTAATGGATCCAAAGAAACTGTGTATGTTATCTATATTAAACTGCATTTCAGTAATCCTGAACATTGTTCAATCTGTATCGAAAGCTTTGAATCTGCACTTTGAATTGTTTTAAGTCAAGAAATGACTAAAACATGACAAATGTTTAAATAATATTAAAGGCAAATAGCACTCTATTCTGCAGAGTTATTAATCAGCCTATTTATCTGCTACAAAGTTGAATTATGCATTTGAGAGTAAACCTGTCATTGTAACCCATGCTGTTTAAGCAGCTTGACTGTATGCCAAGCAATAAAGCGAAGCAACCACACTTTGCATAACAGCACTGTTTATTCCTGCTCTCCCTTTTCATCAGATTTAATAAAAACATCTGCTTTTTGTAACCAGGGGTTCTGAGGACTAGAAAAGCATGCTGTGATTTGATTTGGATTATTTGCAATAGTGGGTCAACCAAGAACCAAGATAAAAGGAACACAACTTTGGCAAAATAGATGAAAATGCCCATACCTTTGGAGAGAGCACACAGCACCTGATCTGATTTTTATTGTGCATCACATCAAGTAATAACAGTGCAAAAAGAAAGCAGACATCTTCAATTTATTGAATACTACACAACACGTTTTTAAAAAAAAGTTTGGGTAATAGCTTTTACAGTAACACTTTATTTGGAGACTATATATAAAATAAATAGTCTATTTGAAAACCAGTTCTGAGTGTTTAGAGAGTGCTTGTTATTAGAGAGTGCTTGTTATTTGCAAAATTATGTAATGTTTAATAAGATAAATAACATCCATCCATCCTTCCATTTTCTTAACCACTTGTTTTATTTCGGATCGCAGGGAAGTTGGAGCCAATCCCAGCTGACTATGGGCCTAAGGCAGGGTACACCCAGGACAGGAGGCCAACCCATCGCAGGGCAACACATAGACAGACAACCATTCACACACACTCACAAACTGTGTACCGAAAGGTACCTGTGGCTGACCCGGTAAATAACATTTTATTAACATAAAAATCTTAATTCTGAAATAATGGCCATTTCCTCTGTTTACAACACTGTTATAAAGCATCATTCCCTGGTAATTTTACTTACATGAGGCCTAGTTAAGAACATTGTATATTAGACCGTAAAACTATTCAATGTCTTTAAACATACAAACTTGCTTATATGTTTCATGATTTAGGAAAAATGAAATACAGCAGTACTATAAATGGAACAAATGTCCATCACTTTACCATAAGGGCTGTTATGCTCTTATATCATAATGTCATGTACTCCATAAAGCATCTTATGCCTGCTGTTTATAAATAATCTGCATTGCTATTTAAAATGTAATGCCCATTGTTTTTTCATGTGCCATTGACTCTCTATGTAGACACATTCATTCAATCATTCATTTTCCAAACTGCTTCTTCCTTTTCGGGTCACAGAGAAGCTGGAGCCAATCCTAACTGACTACGGCCCGAAAACCAGGTTCACGGAACCGGCCAACCCATCGCATAGGTAGATATAGTGATATCTAAAAATGACTTGTGACATTTGTTTCGCAATTTTAATTTTATGCATTTTTTGCTATTACAAATTATATTACCAGAATAACAGTTTGAGTGAAGAGTAGAATCTTTGAAATATTTATATGAGTTTCAGAATTATTTAGTATTTACTATGCTTTGCTTTAGTGGCAGTATGGCTTTTGGATACTGGCCTGGATTCTTCAAGTTTGTGCAAAAGCTTCTGATGAGAATATTAAGTTGCCTGAACACACATCACAGTGGAAGGGATAAGACTCACAAAGAAATGTGACTTTTTCAAATAACGATTTTCCATTAGAAAAATGGCCTAGATATAGTGCAGAATCTGTAATATTCTAAAAATATAACCAGTTTGTTGAGTTGATAATGAGCAGTACAGCAACTGAGAACAGAGTTATTTCTATGTGCAATTTGAATCATTATAATGAAAAATTATGATCAGTGGGGTTTGTTCTTGGCTGGACAAATATAATCCCACTGGGCTTGTTGTATCAAGGATCTAACTGCAGCTGTGCAACACACTTCTGTGCCTTATTTGCATTTGACCCTGAAACGCGCTCAAACTTCCCTCTCCCTTTCATTTCATGAGAAATCCAATTATGGTGTATCTGATCTCGTCAGATCTTTAAATATGCATGTGAATAAAACAGCATTTTATTCATCATGAACGCAGGTGTTCTTTGAGGTGATACTCTCCAGAACTGTTCTACTCAGTGTGGATAGCAGGTACACAGCAGCATAGAAAACAGCAGACAGAGTAAGAGCTGGCCTTGTGTATTGTTGCTGTTATTGTGGATGTGGGTCAGCCATGAATCCCATTTGGACAGAGGCATATTTAGCAGACCCCCCACACAAACCCGCCACATTGTTTATAAACAAAGAGTTCTATCTGCTAGCCATTAGTAGAGTGTAGAACCCATGCAAGTATTCCTGTTACAAGTCAGCCAGAGGGCTGGACAAAGGTGCCCACTGTTGTTGAAGGACAATCGAAAGTAAACATCATTATGCTCTTAATTGACCCGTTACGTCAGTGACCTTTTTCCGGCATCTCTGTTCTGTGAAACAAGGAACACTATGGAAGACAGATAGCGGGTTTTTTTTCCACACAAAATTTCTGAATTTGCATATATATGAGGCTTAATGATACATACTACAAGATACTTAATGATACATACAAGAGGACAGGAATGTTTTCTCAATTTTTAAAGAGGATAATGTTAAAAGTATGCACTAACTGAACATGAAAAGGTATTTTTATTGTATAATTGTGAATAATCATTGCAGTCCTTAACACATGCCTCATTGTGATTGGCTTGATTGCATTTGTGAGTTCTGCAGAAATTTGCAAATATACCTAAAACATGAAGTGAATAGGTAATTAATTAAAAAAAGGTTTTGTAAGCGACATGAGTGTTTTTGGTCATTAATTTGATAAAATCTCAATTTAAGGCAGGCTAATTTTTTACTTTTTATGTAAAACATCAAGTTATCACAGAGACAATACATCAGATGGAGGCCTTAAACTTAAAGGTGGAGTCATTATTTCAGTGGTTCAGTAAATTACTTCAAAAGCCAGTTGAATAACATTACTAAGCTCTTTTGTGGAATTAACAATCACAGAAGGTCTGACACATTTGTGAGTTATAAACAGCATTAATGTGGATTTAATTCCATTTTTGTCAATGTTGATGCCCAAACTGGAATGTGAATTTGAAATTGCTTGCATGCCATAGTACAAGCTGACACACCATGCTGTCCGTTTTGTTTAACAGTACTAGTACTGTACAAAAGTCATTTATTTAATTTCCATTTAAAATAACCCTTAAGTACCATTAGGTTATTTATTTTTAGCACCAAAATGCAGAAATCATTTCACAGAAAATTACACAGAACAACTAAATATATATATATATATATATATTTGTTCATCCAAACTCCAAACTCCAAATGATTTATTTGTATTTTTTCAGTTAAATTAAGGTTTATTTACAAATTGCAGATTTGGTTTGGCTGCACAGAATGTTCAATCTGGTGAATTCGGACACTCAGCTTTAAAACTCTAAGACTATTTGACCAAACTTTAGGTCATTTTGACCGCCTTCAAACTAAGATGATTTCAAAATACACGTCTTTTCTGTGCCTAATTATCAATCAAGACTAGAAAAATTCACGTCAACAGCTTTATGATGCACAAAGCTGAAATGATAAACACACACATACATAGTGATGATAAACATGCACGTATCGCATTAGCCCAACTTTGCTTAATATCTTATCAAGGATACTTCCGTCTGAATCCAGACTTTTGGCTACTGA
>JBBPDA010079585.1:0-12307 GCA_037974385.1 Arnoldichthys spilopterus | reverse complement strand
TCATATGTATAAATTGTTACTTTTTCTCAATCCCCCAGAATCCATTACCACCATGACAATCCCACCTACATCTACTACTATGGAAGAAAGTATTTCTACAGGTAGACTGTGCATAAATCTGTACAATTTTAGTAATCTCACTAAAATATAAGTTATAATTGTTTGCTATGGACATTTTGATCTGTAGTGTTTTTTTATGAACCCATAATATCAATCTTTTCATCAACATAAATATGCATTATGAATAATGATGCAAGCAACAAAAATGCAGAAATATTTCATATAAATATTTGTTTTACAATTGGTTAAATAATGATAAATAAAACAGCAATTGTATTTTCATGAATTGTAAAAAATTATCTTTTTCTCAATCCTTTAGAAGACATTAGCACCATTACAGTCCCACTCACATCATCTGCAGCTGTGCAAAGAAGCACTTCTACAGGTGAAGAATTTTTTCACGTGCTGTAAATAAATATTTGCAATACTCATTAAGCTCACCAAAATAGGTCTTACACTAGTTTCATGTTGACATTTAAATATTCAGAGACATTGTCTGATGTTTCTCAGTTGTGTTGTTTACATTTTGACTTTAGATTTTGGCCTCATGTTTTAAATGAGGAAATATATTTAAAGAAAACACAAATATTTCTCAGTTTCAATTTTTTAAACATTGTCTTGGGCTATTTTCAATTAATTACCATTTTCTGTTTTATTTACATTTCCATAGCATTCCAACTTTTTTGGAGACATGGTGGTAAGATCACTGAATATATTGAGGCCTCATGAGTGAAAAGAATAAGCACAAGAAATCTTATATTAATAATTATTGTTTCAATATGTAACAAATTGTGCATTGGAAGTGTAATGATCCAGGGGTGTGTTTGGCAGCAAACGCAGGCAGGACTGACATTAAATAAAAGGGTTTATTAACTGAAAGGGGTTTACACAGAGACAGGGACCAAAACAGTCTGACACAAGCACAAACAACGATGAACAAGGAAGGACGCTCACGAAAGCCCTTTAACCCTTTGGATAATTGGGCGGGGCTAGGGCGTCCTCCTGACAGAAAGTAGCTTAATGAAGGTTTCTTTAAGTACATTTTTGTACTTACAAAAGTAACAAAACATTTAATGTGAACATTTCAATAATAAATATAATATACAGGCAACTAGTATTCCCTGCACAATTTTCATATCTATTGACTTTCTCTGTGGAAACTAACATCATATATTTGCTATTTCGCTTTATTTAGCAATATACCAATTTTGTGCTGAATAAAATTATTAAAATGGTTTATGCATCCATCCATCCATCATTTTCCGCTTTTCCGGGGGCAGTACCTCTTCCCCGACCTGTAATGGGCAAGCCACCCTTTTCCAACTGAGAAGTATGTTCTCGGACTTGGAGGTGCTAGTCCTCATCCCCGTCGCTTCACACCCCAAAGCAAGCTGCAGGTCCCCAGCTGTTGAAGCTAACAGGACTGCATTATCCACAAAAAGCAGAGATGCAATCCTGAGGCCACCAAACAGAACATCCTTCACTCCCTGGCTGTGCCTAGAAATCCTGTCCATAAATATTATAAACAGGACCGGTGACAAAGGGCAGCCCTGACAAGCCCCAACCTGCACTGGGAACACACTCAACTTATTACTGGCTATGCAAACCAGACTTTTATTCCATTTGTATAGGGACCAGATACATTTACATTTACATTTATTCATTTGGCTGATGCTTTTATCCAAAGTGACTTCCAGGACAGAGGGGACCATCAAGCACTCGCATTGCATAGAGCAACACTGAGAGGGGTGCTACAAGGAAGACCAATTCATTGCTCGTAATTATAAAATAAATAATGGATAATGGATGAGTGATGTCATGTAGCCAGGGGATGATCCATCTATGATCTTGTAGGTGAGCACCAAAAACTTGAATTTGATTTGAGCAGAGATGGGGAGCCAGTGCAGGGAGCGAAGAAGTGGTGTCACGTGAGTGCGTCTTGGCCGGTTGAAGATCAGCCGAGCTGCTGGATAGCCAGCAGCAGCAGGCCCTAAACCCCATACTCCCTGAGCACCCCCCCACATAACATGGCAAGGAACATGTCATAAGCCTTCTCCAGGTCCACAAAACACATGTAGACCAGATGGGCAAACTTCCTTGCCTGCTTCAGCACCCTTGTAAGAGTATAAAGCTGGTCCAGTGTTCCACAACCAGGACAAAAACCACATTTTTCCTCCTGTATCTGAGACTCGACAATCGATCTCACCCTCCTCTCTAGCAGCCTGGCATAGACTTTACCAGGCAGGCTGAGAAGTGTGATCCCCCTATAGTTGGAGCACACTCTCCTGCCCCCTTTTTTAAATAAGGAGACCACCACCCTGGTCTGCCAATTCAGCTGTACTATCCCAGACCTTCATGCAATGTTAAGAAGGTGCATCAGCTATGACTGCCCCACAACATCCAGAGCCTTCAGGTACCCTGGGCGAATCTCATCTACCCCTGGGGCCCTGCCACAATGGAGTCCTTTTACCACCCTGGTGACCTCATCTCCTGTGATGGGCAAGTTCACACCAGCTCCCTCTGGCTCTGCACCCTCTGATGTCTCAAGGGTGGCATAATTACATAAATTTGAGTTGAAGAGGTCCTCAGACTATTCCGTTCACCTCTGAATAATGTTCTAAGTTGAGGTCAACATCCCCACCATAAACACTATATGCTGCCTTCCCCTCCTGATATACGGGATGGTTTGCCAGAACCTTTTTGAGGCCAACCGAAAGTCACTTTCCATGGTCTCACCAAACTCCTCTCACACCTGAGTTTTTGCTTCTGCAACTGCCCGAGCCGCATTCCACCTGGCTTGCCAGTATTCATCAGCAGCTTCCGGAGACCCACAGACTAACCATGCCTGATAAGCCTCCTTCTTTAGCATGATGGCTACGGTTACCGCTATGACTAGCACCAACAGTCTTGCATCCACAGCTCTGAACAGCCACTTTCACAATGGAGGCACGGAACCAGGTCCATTCGGACTCAATGTCTCCTACCTCCTCTGTGATGCAGCTGGAGGTGTAATTTAAAGATCTGATGAACAGGAGCCTCTGCCAGATGTTCCCAGCAGACCCTCACCACATGCTTAGGCCTGCCAGGTCTGACTGGCTTCCTCCCTTGCCACCTGAGCCAACTCACTACCAGATGGTGATTGGTTGACAGCTCTGCCCCCCTCTTCACCCGAGTGTCCAAGACAAAAGGTCACAGGTCAGCCGATATGACTACAAAATTGATCATTGACCTGCGGCCCCAAACCATGTTCACTTATGGACGCCCTTATGCTCAAACATGTTATCTAGCACACCAGTCAAGAACTCCAGAAAGGCCGGGTACTCCGAACTGCAGTTGGAGCATAAGCACAAATGACAGTCAGAAACCTTTCACCGACCTGCAGGGAAACAGCCTTCTTGCTCACTGGGGTAAACTCTGATGTCAATGCACAGAGTTGTGGGGCCACCAAAAGCCCCACCCCTGCCTGGCGTCACTCACCAGCAGCAACTCCAGAGAAGAGCAGTATCCAATCCCTCTCTAGAAGACTAGAGCCCAAGCTATGTGTTCGAGATGAGCCCGACTATATCTAGTCAGTACCTCCTAACCTTATACACAAGCTCTGGCTCCTTTTCCACCAGAGAGGTGACATTCCATGTCCCAAAAGCCAGTTTAATCAGCCGGGGATTGGTCCGCCCAGGCCTCCACCTTTGGCTGCCATCTAATCCACATTGAACCAAACCCCCAATCCTCCCCCTGCGGGGGGTGGACCCACCTAGGGACAGTCCCATGTCACTCCTTCAGGCTGGGCCTAGCTGGGCCCCACAGGCCAAGACCTGGCCACCAGGCGCTCGCCCACGGGCCCCTCCCCCAGGCCTGGCTCCAGAGTGGGGCCCCAGTGACCCTGCTCCAGGCAAGGGTGACCTAAACTTTGTTTTTTTCTTCTTCATGAGAATTACTAAAGTAGAATAGAATAAACCAGGCAGTGTCTCACTATCTTTTTGGTAAAATTTTGCCTTTAGATTTGGATCGTTTGTATGAACTATTTTTATCCCTCAGATATCAACATAACAAGCCCACTTACATCTGTGGAACAAAGCACGTCAACAGGTCTGCTGTGTATAAAGATGTGCACAGTGCTCAATCAGCTCACTAAACTACATATGACCATATATTCATATGAACATTTCAGTCTGTAGTGTTATTGTCTGAATGCATAAAATGTATCTCTCCTTCAACATAATTATCCATTAAAAATAATGCACTAAGCAAAATAAATGCAGAAATATTTCATATTCTGATGCTTTGCAGTTTGTTTAACTCTGAAGATAAAACAGCAATTGTGTGTTCATAAGTTGTAATAAAAAGTGTGGAAATTGTTTGCATTAACCTTCATTGCTGCAGAAAACCTATTAGTTACCCAATATCTTAATGCTTGGAGAAAAGCTTGTTGTCTAAGAAATCGACATAATATTGCCGTTTCTGGCGACCTTAGCTTCTTATTTATGATTATATATTTATGTTTATATATTATATATATATTTATGATTTATTTATGTATCTTGACCACTTACGTTTGTGTATCCATTGCCTATGGGAAACAAAAGTGCTTTGAGTGTCCCCTGCTTTAATGTTGCCCATTTGATCACTTAACTCTGTACAAGCACACTGACCACAACCAGAACAAACAGATCTGTTGTGGAACAGTGTCTGTGTCTCAACACCTGTACATTTAGTTAGGAAGCCATACATTGATGTAATAATAAAGATTGAAGAACAATTCTGATGCAGTCACCCTTAAAATATTACAACAGTGTCTGTTTGATAAACTAGGACATATCAAATACATTCTAAATCCAGACAGCGTCTCGCTACAAGCCGTTTAAATATTGTTTGTGTTGCCTTCAGGTTTTGATCCATTGTATGATTTCTGTTCCCTTAAAAGCCATTACCACCATGAACATCTCACCTACATCTACAACTACTGAACAAAGTATTTCCACAGGTAGGCTATGCATACGTTTAAACAATGCTTCAAAAACACTAAGATATGTATTATTATTTATTTCAGTGTTACTTATGAACACATTATATCAACCTTTCCATCAACATAATTATGAATTAAAATTCATTTTCTCACTACAAGCATTTGTGTTGTTGTTAATTTGCCTTCCAATTTGTATCAATTGTATGATTTTTGTTCATCCTTCAGGAAGCATTTTGGCCACAACAAGCCCACCTACTACGGAAGAAAGTATTTCCACAGGTAGACTGTGAATAAATATGAACAATGTTCAGTAAACTCACTAAAATATTATTATGATATGAAACTATGGACATTTTGATCTGTGTTATTGTTTATGAAAACACAATATCAATCTTTCCATCAACATAATTATGCATTATGAACAATGACATAAGTAACAGAAATGCAGTCATATTTTATATGCATAGATGTTATACAGTTGGTTAAGCTTTGATGAAAAAAAACAGCAATTGTGTTTTCATGAATTTTAAAAAAGTTACTTTTTCAGTCACAGTCCCACCTACAACATCTGCAGCTGTGCAAACAAGCACCTCTACAGGTACGCTGAGAATACATGTTTGCAATGCTTAATAAGCTCACCAAAATATGTATCACAGTAGTTTCATATTGACATTTAAATATTTAGTGATATTGTTTGAGTACAACAAATCAATAATTAAACATCTGTGTGTTAAAAATATTTTTTAAATGCTGTATTTATTTATTGTATTTAAAGAAAATTAACTTTTGTTATATATATATTTTTTTCCCTCAGTAAGCAGTACCACCATGACAAGCCCACCTACACCATCTATTTATGTGCAACCAATCATTTCCACAGGTATGCTTTACAGAAATATGTTTATAATTGTAAATTATAATCATAAAAATATGTTTAACCCTAGTTTGATGTGGACATTTAGATATTTCATGATCTTATTTATAGAAATCATATAAGCACTACTAGTTTTCAAATGGGTCACTGTTGAAGCTGAAAATTGTTATTGTTTTAACTAAATATTTACTCATTTTGAGTTTGATGCTAGCTCCTTTCAACAAAGCTGGAACATGTTACACTGGTCCTTTATCACCACTTCTCTTAGCTTTGTAAATATTTAGGAATTGAGGAGGCCATTTGCTGTAGTTCTGAAAGTGAAATGTTGTCCCATATTTGCCTGATACAGGATTTCATCTGCTTAGCAATTCAAGGTCTCCGTTTACGCTCCAAATGTTTACAGTGGGTGCCAGGTCTGTCCTGCAGCTAAGCTAGTTTAGCACCCTGACATTTCTACTACAGAGTTATGCCATTGTAGTATGTGCAGAAAGCGATTTGGCCTTGTCTTGCTGAAATGAGCAAGACCTTCCCTGGTAAAGGTGTGGTCTAGATGGCAGCATATGTTGCTCCAAAACCTGCATATATTATCCAGCATTAATCAGGCCTTCTCAGATGTGCAAGCTACTCATGCCCCACGCACTGATGCACCCTGTACTGAAACTGATGAGGGATTTTAAACTGTGCACTGATAGCAAGCTGGGTGGTCCTTCACCTTTTTAAGCTAATGTCTACGATTTCCAAATTTTACAATATCAGGTATTTGATTTCAAAGATTTCACAAATGTCGTTACACCACAGGGCATGTTTTCATTTCAGCTCAGTCCATCTTTGATCAGCCTGGGCCTAGAGAAGGCCACAGAGTCTCTGGATAATGTTTATGTTGAGTTTTTTATATAGAAGAGTTTTCCCCTTAATTTTTTGACACAGAGATGAACTGTGTTAACAGATAGTGGTTTTGAGAAGTGTTGTCTTGTAATATTCACTTACTGACCTGTTGGCAATTAATCTAATTTGCTATGAGATAATCCACCAATTTTTTTTCTGCATTACACAACAGCTCCAGTCTATTGTTTTCTTTGTCCCAAGGTGTCTCACACATAGTGCTGGCATCATATTTAAAATGAGATTAAAAAAAAAAAAAAAACACAAAACATTTCAATATTTCATATGTTGTCTTTGTGCTATTTAAATTAAATATGAGTTTAAATTATTTGCAAATGACAATATTCTGTTTCATTTAATTTTACACAGCTTTCCAACTTTTTTGGAGACGTGGTGGTAAGATCAATCTCTGAATATACTGAAGCCTAAACACAAGAAATCTAATTAGATTCGTAATTATTGTTTCAATATGTAACAAACTGTTTATTAGAAGTCGCTAAATAAAGCTTTACTACAGTTCATTTCTTTTAGAAGAACGTATTTGTACTTACAAAAGTACTAAGTCTGAACCTGAACCTGCTTGATAAAATATACAGGCAACCAGTATTCTCTCAACAATTTTCTTGTCTAATGACTTTCACTGTGGATACTAACATCATCTATTAATATTTTGCTTTATTTAGCAATATATTAATTTTGTGCTCATTAAAATTATTAAAATGGATTATTTAAAAATAACTGCATTCATCAAAGTCTCAGACACTGCAGTAAATAATAGTCGAAGCACCAACAGGAGTTAATAACAGTACATGAGAATCACTACAGTAGAATAAACCAGGCAGTGTTTCATTGTCTTTTTGTTAATATTTTGCCTTCAGATTTGGATCATTTGTATGAATTATGTTTATCCCTCAGATATCAACATAACAAACCCACCTCCATCTGTGACTGTGGAACAAACCACCTCAACAGGTCTGCTGTGTATAAAGATGTGCACAGTGCTCAATCAGCTCACTAAAATACATATTACTATTTTTTTTATATGGACATTTCAATCTTTACTGTTATTGTTTATTAACCCATGAAATGTCTCTCCTTCAACATCATTATCCATTAAAAATAATGGATAATTACTGTGGTACAATCACATTGAAGATGTGCATCAGTGTTTCTGTTACATAAACTAGGACGTATCTAACACATTGAAGATCCCCACAGTTTCTCACTACAAACAGTTGTTTATATTTTGTCGTCAGATTTTGAACAACTGTATAATTTATGTTCATTCCTCAGAAGCCATTACCACCATGACAGTCCCATCTACATCTACTACTGTGGAAGAAAGTATTTCCACAGGTAGACTGTGCATAAATCTGTACAATGTTCATAAATCTCACTATAATATCTATTATCATTTGGACATTTTGATCTTTAGTGTTATTGTTTATGAGGACATAATATCAATCTATCCTTCAAAATAAATGTGGAAATATTTTATGTTCTTACAATTTGTTAAACACATTGTTTGTTTATACAATGAAAAAATCAAATTCAGTGTTTCGTCTCTTAGAAATTGAACTAATTAATGTTTTTATTTCTTAATTCCTCAGCAGCCATTGCCACCATGACAATCCCTATTGCATCATCTGCAGCTGTGCAAACAAGCACTTCTACAGGTATGCTGTGAATAAATGTTTGCAATGCTCAATAAGCTCATTAAAATAAGCATTACACCTGTTTCATGTGGGCATTTAAATCGTCAGTGTTATTGTTTAAGAACACATACTATCAGTCTGTCTTTCAACATAATTACACATTAAAAATAATAAAATTACAAAAAGAAATCTAAAACATGCTTCATATATACTTTGATTTTTATTAAAATGTTTCAGCTTTGAAAATGAAGTATCTGTTTTATTTAAGACATTTTCTAATTATTTTTTTTAGAATTATTAACTCTTTTCATTGCTTCAAGGCTTCCTTTTTGTCCAGTGCTGCAGTAAAGCTTTATGTCAACCAGCTTCCTAATGGTTGGGGAAAAGTCTTTTCCTTCTCATTCTGATAGTGATTATATAGGACTACTTCCTGCAGCAGAGGGTGTAGGAACAATATGTTCATTCCTCATGTCCAGCTCAACCCAAGCCTGCTGGATACAGTTGAAGTTGCATCACCATTTCATATCCATTGCCTATGGGACAAAAGTGCTTTGAGTGGCCACTGCTCCAACACTGTCCATCTGATCACTCAGCTCTGTACAAGCTCACTGGACACAATCAGGACAAATGAGTCTGAAGTGAAACAGTGCCAGTATCTCAACACCTGTGAGTTTAGTTAGGGAGTTAACAAATAGGTGGAAAAATAAAGACAGAAGAACGATTGTGGTGCAATCACACTGAAAATATTACATCAGTGTGTGTGTGTGTGTTAGATAAACTAGGACATATCTAATGCATTCAAAATCCTGACAGTTTCTCACTATAAGCAGATGTGTTGTTTCTATTTTGTCTTCAGATTTTGATCAATTGTATGATTTTTGTTCCCTCAGAAGCAATTACCACCATGACAATCCCACCTACATCTACTACTGTGGCACAAAGTATTTCCACAGGTATTCTGTGCAAAAATATGTGTACAATGCTCAATATCTTATTAAAATATGTATTACCATAGTTTCATATGAATATTTCAATGTTTATTGTTATGGTTAATGAACAAAATATCTCTCCTTCAACATAATTATCAATTAAACATCATGCAATATGCAAAAGTAATGCATAAATATTTTATATACTTAGACTTTGTCATATTAAGAAAAAAACAGCAATTGTGCAATCATTCAGTACAAATTAAAACTGTAAAATCAGATGTATTGAATCTTTTGACCATTAGTGTGATTGTAATGAAATGGTCCTGAAAGAGGTCTTAATTAATGCAACGCCATATGTCATAAATGCTGGCTTTTGGACTATAATCTGAAAACAAGATAGATGGTCTTTTTACTCTTTAGCCTAGTCTCTATGATTTCCAAAAAGAATTTCAAATTCTGATTGGCCAGACCACAGGACAGTTTTCCACTTCACTGCAGTCTGTCTTAAATGAGCTTAGGTCTAGAGAAGGCCACAGAGTTTCTGGAGCATGTTGGCTCATCATGGTTCAAGCTCCAGTGTTCCAGGGAATAATAACAGAAGCTCCATCAGAAGTTAATAACAATCCATCAGTGTTTCTGTAGGATCTGATTAGATTTTTTGTTTGTTTGTTTCCTTCA
Source organism: Arnoldichthys spilopterus (assembly GCA_037974385.1). Classification (NCBI taxonomy): domain Eukaryota; kingdom Metazoa; phylum Chordata; class Actinopteri; order Characiformes; family Lepidarchidae; genus Arnoldichthys; species Arnoldichthys spilopterus. The sequence goes on along the minus strand of JBBPDA010079585.1, from coordinate 2,263 downwards.
GCATCCAGTACCACAAGGACAAGCCCACCTACATCTAATACTGGGCAACCAAGCTCCTCCACAGGTAGTTCACCAAACTGAACAGGAACGAAACCTACTATAGTGCTTTTGGATATATATATATATTATAAAATTAAATATCTCTTCTTCATCTCATATCACCAGTTGGCACTGCCCTCATGGCCGCCTTAGTTTGGGATTTTAAGGTTACAATGTCTGCAAACATACATCTTCCTTGGTTCACAACCAGCCTTGGGTGATCATGTGTTTTCCCTTTGCCCCTGGACCCACAGTGGCAGGTCAGCAGCACCGTATTAGCTGTGCCTGTATCTGAGCCTCACTTTCCAATGCCACAATGGTTTGAGAGGGAGTGTGAGCAATGCAGGGCTTTTTTTTGCAGCAGTCCTTGGTCATTTTTGAACACACTGAACAGACAAAAGTGACACACTGTGCCCTCCTCAGTAGTCAAGTATTGGCCTGGGTCACTCCCCATTGGGAGTCTGAGTCTGAACTGTGTTCCTCTGTGGCCCAGTTTATGCCCCTGCATAGACTACCAAGGACTTAAGAAAATACCTCTGAAAGATCAACATCTCCTTCCCCTCATTCCCGTTTGAGGCACTGTACCAGGCCTTCGTTTTCACCATACTGGACCTGTCCAGTTGAATGGAAGATGTGCTTCCTCACCCTGTCAGGGCACTGTGAGTATCTTGTGATGCTCTTCAGGCTCATGAACACTCCTGCTGTCTTCCATTAATTCATCAAAAAGGTTCTAAAGGCAACCTCGGTCACTGTGCATTCGTCTGGATGACATTCTGATTTGTCTTCTGAAACACAAAGTTGAGGGTTCAAATCCCAGGTTTGAAAAGCATTTTTTGTCCTCATTCTTTGCAGCACTTGGGTCCTTTAATACTTTTATGTGTCTGGTAACCCCAGCACGATAAACCAACACTCCTTAAACAAATTTCCCATTTATTGCACTGCACATTTGGATGCTAATATTTGTTTAAAATGTTTTTTTTTCAAAAAATATTTTTATAAAATTATGCAACATATTATTGTTTAAAAAGTGTATTTATCAATGTTCAGTTTCATACATTCCCGTGAATAATACCAAGAGATACATCAAGAGCTAATAACTGCTTCATTCTGTCTGAAAAATTAACCAGAGTTTCTCACTGTCTTCTGAAACATGTCTTATTTGTTTGAGGTTCTGATTTTTACAGTTTGTTTTTGTTTCCTTCAGCTTCAAGTACCACCAAAACAAGTCCACCTACATCTTCTACTGTGAAACCAAACTCTTCCACAGGTATTCTGTGCTTATCATTTAAATATGACTACAGCACTCAACACTGCTTAAACTTTGCCTTTGGTTGGATTTAAAGGTACATTGTTCTTGTTGTGAGGTAATTACTGCACCACAGTTTCCTATTCATTATCTATGGGAAACAAAAGGGCTTTGAGTGACTGCTGCTTCAACCCAGTGCATCTGATCACTTATTTCAATACAAGTACATCAGCATTTCTGTTAGATAAAATAGGACATATCTTATGCACTCAAAAGCCAGACATTTGCTTACTGCAAACAGTTGTTTATATTTTGTCTTCAGATTTTAATCTTTTGTATTTTTGTCCATCCTTAGCATCCAGTACCACCAGAACAACCCCACCTACATCTACAACTGTGAAACCAAGCACTTCAACAGGTAGATGCTGTATAATGAAGCAATACTATATTTTCATATAAACCGTCATGACAAATATGTAATTAGTCACAAGAATTGCTTTCTACATTCTTATTTTTAATAGAATGTGCATTTTTGACATTTTTTGAGGTTTTCATCATTTATTTATTTGTTCAACCAATCATTACAACCACTAAATCAAGAAATTGATCATTTTGTGTGAAGTATTTTTTGAAATACCTATTGTCTTTTGACTTTCCTTCATTTTTTCTTCCCCGAAACACTTAGTTATCACTTTTTGCCCTATGGCACAGTGCTCCATCGTCCTAGAAAAGGATATTCTTCACCAAACTGTTCAATGGACAGTTGGGAAAAGTTGCTTTCAGATGATTTTTTGGTACCATTCTTTATTCATGACTGGCAAAAGTGTTTGTGCTGAGATTTTTTCCGGATGCCCCAAACAATGGGAAAGAGGATTTATCAGAGAACATGACTTTACCACAGTCCTCAGCCTCCAATTACTGCACCTTCTGTAGAATACCAGTCTGTCCCTGATGTCTTTCTTGGAGAGAAGTGGCTTC
>JBBPDA010079574.1:0-12308 GCA_037974385.1 Arnoldichthys spilopterus | reverse complement strand
GTCCTGTTTGCACTTGTGCTCCTGTCTGTTTTGCTTTTGTGTTGCACCATGGACCCGGAGGAACGTTGTTTTGTTTTTACTGTGTACTGTGTATATTGTGAAAATGACAATAAACCTACTACTACTACTACTACTACTACTACTACTACTACTAACCACTAGGCCACCACTGCCCAAGGGATAAAAAAATAAATGAATTAATGAATAAATCTACATTCCCTTTAACTGTCCATTCAAATTCACACTTCCTCTCATGTCTAGCACAAGTCCTATCGCTTTATGTGTGAATCCTTCTGTTGATCCCTCAGGTAAAGTTTCCTGCTGTGCTTCAACATGTTCTGTTTATTCCCGCAGGCTGTATAAAGGCAGCGCTGGATACTGCAGTACATATCGGGGCGACGTGTGCCGAGGCATGCTGAGGCGGGATGTGCTCCTCTTTTTTAACTATTCCCTGCCAGAGCCAGAGGACAGTCAGGAACTGCTGGCCCGGGCTGGTTGGGAGGAGCTGGACGGGGCCAGTGCTCTGTGCCAGCCAGCTGCTCGCTCTCTCCTCTGCCACAATGCCTTCCAGGACTGCAATCCCTCTGGCCTGGGACCCTCACCTAAACCTGTTTGCAGGTAACACCAACCAAGATCCAGCTTCCCAAGTAGATACACAGACATAGATTCACTGCCGCAGATGTGTTTAGAGGCAGAACAGAATGATATTTCCAGGGACTGGACAAAGGATGAGTGATACAGAGTTCAAACAAATACCAGCTCTATTCAGCTGTACTCCAAATGAAGACAAAAATCATCTAGTGAGTTTTGATTTTTATTCCTGCTCTAATTGGCTGGTGAAAATGCAGATTTTTGCTGAGATTTCCAATGTTATGTGAGTTAATCGTGGGTAAAATTTGCTTTTAATAGCAGCTGTCTAGATTGAGCACAATCTTATAATCTTATAACAGACAGTCAAGCAATGTGTGGTGGTCTGCCAAAACCCATTACATGCTGATCACCTCTAATTTGAAGAAAACCCCAAAACAGGAAAAAAAAATTTGTTTTCCTATAAGTTAGGCCTTATTTTTGTAAGCATTAGCCCTACCATTAGACGATCGCAAGTTCAATCCCCAGTGGTGCCACAGCCATCTGTAGTCAGGAATCCAAGAGAGCGCAATTGATGTTGCTCTCTCTGGGAGGGTAGGATGCCCTGCCCCATTACCCAGCCTGATGCTTACCAGCACATCTGCTAGTTAGTGTAACAGAGTCGCTTTCTCTTCTAAGTGTGATACACTGTCTAATGATGTGTTAGCAACAAATATTTCACAGATTTTCACAGAAGAGCCATAGGCAATTCGAAAGGGGACAAACAAAGGGGCATGCCTCCCCCTTGTTAACTAGTTGACCATAACGCAGCCCCCTTGATAACATGCCATCACCATGCCATGTATGTTGGTTGGTGGTGTGGGAGCTGGGGGTGCTCGCATTGGCCCGTTTCCCCGGTTTAAAAATAAATCATCAACTGGTGATGGGTAGCATGTACAGGAATTTGAGTTTTACAAGATATTCAAAAAGGGGCGTCACAAAGGTCCTAAGTTCAATCCCTGGGTCGGTTACAAGTGCCTTTCTGTGCAGAGTTTGCAAGCTCTTCACATGTTCGACCTGGGTTTCCTACCATTGTCCATAGACTCGTGGTTTAGGTTGACTGGATACTCTAAATTGCCCATAGGCATGCGTTTGTTTGTGTGTTTCCCTGTGAAGGATTGAAATCTTGTCCTGGGTGAACCCTGCCTTAGGCCCATAGTCAGCTGGGATCAGCTCCAGTTTCCCTGTGACCCATAACGGAAAAGCATTCTGGAAAATACAGGAAACAATGTATATAAATATATGTTATTACCAAGTAATACATACTTCAAGGTCATTTCAGCCTCAGAAGATTACGAACAAACTCAATGCTCATATTCTGCTTTATGTCAACATACGGGCCGGTCCTGTTACTGTGAACCTTTTTTTAAACATTTCTATACCACCTCACAGGGAGCACTGTGTGGCAGTGAAAGAGCTGTACTGTTATAAGGAGTGGCGCTCTGTGGAGGAGAGGAGCTACAGGGGAGTCCTTTCTCCAGGCCCGAGCATCACTCTGCCGGACTGTGGAACACTGCCCAGCCTACAGGCAGATCCAGCCTCCTGTACGGCTGTAGCTTTTGTGGGTAAGAACTTGTTTGAATTGTGATGTGGATTTTTATTCACAGTATTTTGTTGGTAGGTAAAATCAACTAGAGTGTCCCCACAGATGGTCCTGATTGTCCAATAAAGGTCCATTTCTTTTGCACGCCTCTAGAAACCTACTAGGAACAAAAGGGATAAAGTCTCTCCCATGTGTTTCAACAAAGGCCCCTATTTTTATTTACATCTGCCATTTTTCTTTGCTCACATCTGTTTATTTACTTTTCTTTCTTAGTTTATTGCTTCGTAATTATTCGACTGTGTTTCACAATGTCACACAATACACTTAAAGGATTAAAAGAGAATTCCACTGATTTTTTTCTGTGTGTGCATAAATAAATTGTGCAAATGTAAATAAAGTCGTTCAGACGGCTTTGATGTGAAATTGTGCCATTGTAGCTGAAATGTGCCAAGTCAGAATTGTTCCCAGTGGTCATGATGGGAACCAGATGTCTGAAGTATTTGACTCCTCTGTTATGTGACGGGCAGTAGTGGCCTAATGTTTAGGACCTTGCCCTTGTGAACAGAAGGTCACAGGTTCAAGTCCCAGCCCAGGTACTACTGAGGTACCCCTGAGAAAGATACCGTCCCACTACTCCTACCTTCTCATAGCTGCTCGCTGCTTACGTGTGGATACGTTAAATGCAGAGGTCACATTTTGTTGTGTTGCACTTTGTGTGAGATTGAGTTTTTTCATAATGACGAATGAGTCACTTTATGAATTTTTTTTATTATTGCACATTCTTCTACAATTTCACTATGTTTCCAGTAAAAAAAAAAATAACAGAGTGAGTATTTATTTGTCTTTGTGAACACACCACAGCACACAGTGCACCACAACGAAATGTGACCTCTGCATTTAACCCATCCGTGTAGGAGAGTTGAGGAGCTGACATGGACAGCACCTGGCTTACAGATAATTCAGTGGTACTTGTACTGGTCTGGGATTTGAACCTTCAGGTCACAGGGGAAACTCCCTAACCATTTCACCACCACTGCCCCAGACACCACCACTGCCTCTTAGAGGTAAAAATTGGTGATATCAGGTCTCAGTCTTCAGTGCGGAGTTTTCCTTCATGCACATTCTTAATTGACTGAATAGAACTGTGCATTGAGTCCCTGGCCTTTTCTTAAATTATCCACAGTAACGGTCACTCGCAGGAAAAAAAGCCTATCAATCCTGTATATGTATTTTACATTAATCCTACAGATAAAACTTGGTATTTTTATGAGTGCTTCTCCAATCCTGGAGGGCCGGTGTCCAGCACATTTAGGTTATTTCCCTGTTCAAACACACCTGGTTCGACTCATCTGGCTTATGTGGGTGTGTTTCAGCCGAGGAGCTGCTAAAATGCTGTGTACACCAGCTCTCCAGGCCCAGAATTGTGCAATCCTGGCTCAGAGTGTGTCTCTAAAATCACCGCTCTTTTTGTTCTACAGAGATCAAGAAAGACCAAGTTACAAGTAAGTTTTATTTAGAGAGTGATATTCATTTTCTCCTTTATCATTAGTAGATTTGCATGCAAATATGATGAGAATAGCACTCACACTCCGATAGAAAAGAGGCAGGAAAGTGCAGATGTGCTTGGCTGCTGTAATATTTAGATCAGTGTTTATTCCTACAGCAACATGCTACAATGACAGAGGAAGGTTTTACCAGGGAAGGCTCAATGTCACCGCGTCTGGTATTCCCTGTCAGCGCTGGGACCAGCAGGTAAATATTTATCTGTTTTTACTTTAATTAGTCCCAGTGGGGAGCTGGGATAAAAATACAGTCGTCGTCAGAAGCAGCCTGGCTTATTCACAGTCATTAGTGGTGGTCTTTGAATAAAGAGATCCAAGGGATCATATGATGTGGGCTTGTGGGAAAAGGAGCGGTAGAAGAGCAAAGGCTTACCTGTGTGCTCACGCATGCACAAAACCCCAATACCCAAATGCATATGCTCACATACACAAACAGATTTGTCTTCTTTGTAAATAATTATTCCAGTTAGCTTTGCAGACTTTGCCGTTCGCTTCAAACAGCGGCCGAACTCAAACAAGCTGCCATATGGTGAGTGATATCCAGACGACATGAATAATGGAAAAGGACCACACATATTGCACTAAAACAAGAAAGAATGCCACAAAAAAACACAAAGTCCTAAGGTGCAGTTGGGAAAGTCCAGTGGATTTAAAACCCAACTGATAACATGAAAAAATGTTAATCCATTGCTAAAGCTGAAGTTATCTGCCTGAGAGCTGGCTCAGCAAAACTTTCAACCTTCTACATTTTTCTCATATTTCCTTTTCCCTCTTACAGCATTGCTGCACCCTCTCTCTATCCTCAAGTGTTAAAAAAGCTCTTTATGTTACTGTGCCTGTAACACTGATGGACTAATCACCAATCAGCCATACCATTAAAACCACCTGCCTAATATTGTGTAGGGCCCCCCTTGTGCTGCCAGGAGATCAATCCTGTAAATGGCATTGTGGTTTTAGGTGCAGTGCTCCAATCCTCCCTGGCTGGTCCATAAAATTTAGGTTATTTTCCTGTTTAATCCTGTTCAGCTCATCTGTTAATGGTCAGGCTTATGCGGGTGTGTTTCATTTGGGAGGATGTTCCCCACACGTATCAGTGAGCTTTGGGTGACCAAGTTGCCAGGTTGGACTGTAACAAAATAATCAATTTATTCACGTCACCTACGAGTGGTTTTAAAGTTGCGATTGGTCGATGTATGTCCAGAAGTATTCAGACAGGCTGGACTCGACAGTGAATTCAGCTACTTAAAGAGTCACTCATTAAGTCTGCAGTAACAACACTCCTCACTACTTCAGTCTAAATGGGTGGAGCTAAACTGCTGTTGGCTGAATTAACATATATATATATATATATATGTGCTCACGGTTTACTGAAAGGCAAGGCAAGTTTATTTATATAGCACATTATCATACACAGCGGTCATTCAATGTGCTTTACTGAGATGGGCATTAAACTAAAAGGCAAAAAAAACATGAAAAGTACAAAGATGAAAGTAAAAATTTAAAAGCAATAAAAATAAGCAATAAAGTGCATGATAAAAGTTAAATATAAGAACAAATAAAAATAATAAATAAGAATAAAAAAAATAAAGAAAGTGAATAATAAAAGTAAAATATAAAACGAATACAATGATAAATAGATAAAATAGAATTTTAATTAAAGTATGTGGCAAATAAGGCGGTTTTTCTTTTTGAAGTTGGCCACAGTTGGAGCAGATCTGATCTCCATGGGCAGCTGGTTCCAGCAGGGGGCAGCATAATGACTAAACGACATTTCACCCTGTCTGAGCATCTCCTGCTGATCTAAGAGCTCTTCCAAGCTGGTATTTATCAAACATTTCCAATAAAAATTTGGGGCCCAAACCATTGAGTGACTTCTAGACAATGAGTAAGAACTCATTGAACTCAATTCTGGAGCTGATTGGAAGCCAGTGTAAGTGTCTTGAGGACTGGAGTAATGTGCTCTCTTTTATTGGTTTTAGTAAGAAGTCTTGCAGCAGCATTTTGGATAAGCTGGGGCTTTTTGATGGTCTTTTTAGGAAGGCCAATAATAAGGGCACTGCAATAATCGACCCTGCAGGAGATAAAGGCATGAATACGTTTCTCCAGGTCCTCCGCTTGAGGTGTTTTTTCAGCAAACTTTCAAATGTGGACTGTATAGACTGGGGAGTCAACTGGACATTTTAACTATAACCATAATTCAAAAAAGCAAAAAGCAAAAGGAAATTAGTAGCAGTGAAGATGTAAATACTAAGTGACATTCAGTATCCTCAGGGTTAACGTCCAAAAGACGTAATTTGCATCCTGCAAGGCACATCTTTATGGTAGCATTCTCACTCTTCCTCTTAGAATCCTCATCCTCACAGGCTGCCTGTGGACGTCATCCCTGAGCTGAGGAACGCTGAGAACTACTGCCGCAATCCTGGAGGAGAGAGCGACAGGCCATGGTGCTACTCCAGCAGCCCTGGAGTACGCTGGGAATACTGCCTGGTGCCAAAATGTGGAGAAGGTACCATTACAGCATGTAACAGTGCATTTGGCCCCTTACATACAAAATATGTTCAACTGAATTACGTTGTAACATGATCCCAAAGTGTAATCTACATGATACACAAGTATGCATCATACAGAAAAACCTGAGGAAAACTCAGGTAAATGCACAATGCTATGCAGGGGATCACACACTCTCAGGGGAATCACAATGACTTAACAATTCTACCTTAAAAAAAGGTTTTGCCCATTGTCACGGACTTTGATAATACTGATGTATCCTATAATTTCAAATTTGCATGAAAAGTTTAATTTAAAAGTACAAGGCTTAATTTTTAGCAATTGATTTTTTAGCAAATAGCTCATTTTTTCTTAGAATATTTATTAAGAGAAGATAACGTGGGAAATTTGCATTGCTACAGCAGTACAAAGGTAAGAGCAGCAGAAAGTGACAAAACAATAGATTAAAAAAATTATGAATATTTATAGAAAATTAATTAAAAAGTAGTCAAATAAATCATGTAAATGAATGTATGCATTATGAATAATGTTTTTAAAAGCATAGAAATGATAAATGCACCCCCTTAATGTGGGGATTGTGTGTGGTGTAAAGATCAGGGGGATAGTGCTCCCAATTGTGCTCCTGTTAAAAAACAACAAATCACCTACTCAGCAAAGGTATCTAGGCAGATAGAGAAGTGTTTGACTTCTCTATCTTATCATTACTGGGTTCGATCTACAGCTTACTCACTACTTAACATTGGCCTACACCACCGATATGATCGAGTAGAATAATATGCGAACATTAACTCATGCACTATTCTCAGTCGCGTTTTCTTTCTCAGCAGTAACGAGTGTGAAAGCAGCATCTGCACCTAAACCACCCCCTCCGAACCCTGTTCCTGCCGTATCCACCGCCTACTACATGAGCGTCATCATATTCATCATTGCTGGCTTTGCAGGCACAGCCTTCCTCACCATACTTATCCTCATGTGTCACAAGAGGAAGAAAATGTGGAAGCACCGGAAAAGGTGCGTAAACAACTGGCTGTTTCATTCAAGCTCTCTATTTTGAAACTGCAGATATCAGAAAGCATGTAGTGACATAGACATTGTCCTGAGGTGCCCTTGAGCAAGGTACCATCCCATGAGCACGTGTGATGGGTTAAATGCAGAGGTCACATTCCATTGTGGTGCTTGAGTGTGTTTACAATGACAAATAGTCACTTTCACTTAATGTTACTGGGTTCACTAAAAAAGCTGTTGAAATAAAAATAAAGTCAGTGTGCAGAGATTTGTCCTGATTGTTTTGAGCTTGAGATGTGTTCATCCTTAGCAGGGCCATGGAGACCCCTACACTAAGTGCCCTTCCGTCTGAACTGCTGCTGGACAGACTGCACCCCAATCCCATGTACCAGCGCCTGCCCCTGCTGCTCAACTCCAAGCTGCTGACACTGGAGTACCCACGCAATAACATCGAATACGTGCGGGACATCGGAGAAGGGGCCTTCGGCAGGGTGTTTCAGGCAAGGTGAGACAGACCGCCACGTCATGACTGCACATCGCTGCTGCCCCGAATGCAAAAAAAGTGAGCAGTCATGGCCTCTGGGCCAGACTGGCAGGTTTATGTATCAGATACACGTCCAGATCACTTTTAGAGAACATGATGAGCCACACAAACTTTAGCCTCCACGCTGGTTCTGCATCATGAGACTGTACTGTATGTGACTATGATACGTGGGTTATGATTTAACCCTAAGAATTGTTTTGGAGTTCTGATGAACATTCAGTTTACATTATAAAGATGTTTATATAATTACATAATGGCATAATTAGCTGTTCAATTAATGACACTTATTCAGTTCAGAACATGATTTTGGTTTTGCTGAAAAAAAGACAAAAACATGCACAAATTTCTGCAGAATTACACGTACTCACATTCAAATGGAATTTTATGTAAAGGTATTATATATGTGCTGTGTAATATAACCACAGCAAAAACTTTACTTTAAATGGTTTGTCGGATATTTTCTTGTGTCCGTTGCAGCGCCCCCTATTGACAAAATGTTTTGAAATTCAGCACAGTTCTGAAGAAAGTGGTAGTCATGCAACATATCAAATTTTGCCAAGATTTAAGCTTTACATTGCAAGATACTGACCAGTGAAGTGCTAGATTTTTGCATTGATGCTTTTCATTATGTGGGGCTACTTCACCAACGAGTCATAATGGTAGGATCAAGGATCATGAGCCTCCTAGGGGCCAACTTGCCATAAAATGTTTTGTCATTTTTGGCATAACAGTTGCTGAGCAATTGGCCAAGAAGTGCCATGTGACTGACCGATCAGATTGGCACATCACCTCAGCTCTAAAAGGCAGGGGAGTATGTGCTATGGTGGGCAATTTCATTTTACGGACATAAATGTGCAGCAGGAAACTCAAATATCAGCAGGAAACACACAAAATCCACACTATTTCGAAAGCGTATGTGCATGGCGTAAAAATGAGAAATGCACCGGTATTAAACTAGCAAAATCACTTGCAGTACCAAACAGGGCCGTATAAGACCCCCTCTGTCCGCTCATAATAAAATACCCCTTCTTCTGCTTTCAAACACACATAGGGTAAGAGAAAGTTTATAATCTGCACTTTTGACACTATTTTTCAGTGCCTAAGTGGAGAAATTATCAATAATATGAAAGAAGTGGGTTAGGAGAGCTGATAAATCACAGCGCTCAGAACTTGAGCAAACCAGCAGCAAAGCAAACAGCTCAGATATGCAGTTTCCATTCTGCTCCAAAAACAGCACAGTGAAGAGTTCAGTCCCATCCCATGATGCCAAACTTTGTTTTCACTCATCTTTATCAGTTATCTGGGGCTTGAACATCTAAGCTAGCATGATAAACACACTTTCGCTGTAGCCCTGCATTGTCCTGCATGGACATGACACATATATACACACACATGCCATACATCTACTGCTGTTCACATAATCCACTGCCATGTAATCTGACTGCAGTAGGCAGGCGTCCAGGCGACGCATCGAGACTCCTGGGAACAGCCGCAGTAGTGTGGGGTGTCTGACTCACACAGCTTGCGCCTGAAATAGGAGCAGAGATGAGGCTACAGAGAGCATTAGATGGGTTTCAATGCAAAACTTCCCCAGCAGACGCTACTGTGTCAGCAGGCACAGCCCGGTGCACTATTTATAGAGGCCTCAACAGTGTTTACCTTCTCCAGGAACATTCGGGAGCCTCCAGCACAGGAAGTGCACTCTTAATGCCATGCTATGTCCGCTGCTGAACGCCTGCCATTGTGGCTTCTGGGTTTGTAGGAACTGACCTTTTGCCCTGATATGAGAATGGTGATATAGTTTCCTCTACGACACACAAACAATCAAACTCCATGACCAATCAAGTATCACAGAAGTGTTTGTGTTCTCATGACAACAGTAGCCTAAAGTTTACACATTTTTGCATTTTTGTCTGGAAGAGGCAGGAACGTCTTGGAGCCAGGGATGAGTTTTTTTTTTTTTGTTTTTTTTTATTAGACATTTTTCATCATTGCATTATCATTATTACTATTATTGTTGTTGTATTGTGTTGCTAGCATTACAACACTACTCCATAATGCAAAAAAAGGACAATATATTGTCTGTTCTACATCCTCACCTGTTGGTCCCAGGTGGGCTTACTGCTAGCAGCCATAAGTGCCATTATATAGAAATTTTGAAATTTTCTTTACTTGCACATAAAAAATAATTTACTGTCACATGAAGTGATATGAGGAAGAGTATGCGACTTCATTCTAAGCACTCAAAAGAAATCTGCTCTAATTATCCATTGATCATTCATTGTCTAGTCTGGTGAAGGAGTCAACCTTCTCTAAAAGGGCTGAATATCATCAGTCTATAGTAAATATGAAGTATTCTCCAGTTAAAAAGAACCTTTAAAATCCAACAACAGAGAAAAATACTTCACTTTGTTGCATTTGACAGGAGAAGTTACAAAGCTAGCAACCATATTGATATTGAATGAACAAACACCACTGACCGGTAAAGTGAAGAACATTGACTATTTATTTATTTCATTACAGGGATAGATTTATCAGCAAGTAAACAGTCAGTTCTTGATGTTGATGTGCTAGATGCACGAAAAATGGGAGAGTGTAAGGATCTGAGCCACTTTGACAAGAGCTTTATTGTTACGGCTAGACGACTAAGTCAGAGCATCTCCAAAATGGCAGCTCTTGTGGAGTGTTCCAGTTCTGCAGTACTTGCCAGGAGTGAAGGACAACTGGTGAATCGGTGACAGGGTCATTGGCACCCAAGGATCACTGATCCATGAGGGATTTGAAGGCTGGTCCAATCCCACAAAAGTGAATACTGACTCTGATAAAAGGGAGTCAGAACACACCGGAGGAGGAGTGCAGCCTGCTGCACCATGGGACAAACGTGTGACACAGCATAGCTGTTTACCATCACAGCCCAGAGTGTATATGTTAGCAGCCCACCAGCGCAGGTCTGCGTGCACGCGAAGATAAACCCTCTGGCCACAGGATCGTAAAGCGCTGTTGTGGCCAAGAAAGCTGGTCTGCGTTGTTTCAACATAAGAATTCAACCATTTTGTGATGAAGAGGCTGAACCAAACAGCTCCTCGCATGACTACTCAAGCCAGCTTTGTGGAACAGCAAGTTCTGAATAAGGGGAGTTGGGCCACTGTGATTGCTACACTGCTGATGTAGGCCAAAAAATATCAGCAAACCACTAAAGAATGAAAAAAAAAAAAAAAACTATCAGCACTAACTTTAGGTCTGTATCTGCTTAAAGGAGTCATTTGGCAAAAAGTCACATCACATAGCTGAGAGAAAAAAGAAGGGAGAGAATGATATGAACAAAAGCATGAAAGTCAGTAAGACATTACATAACACTGGCTGCCCCCAACCGAACATTTTTCTAGTCAACAGGTAATCAACAAGTGGTTGCATTTTTATTAGATTAATTGAATTATTTAAATATTCACTGATCAGCCATAACATTAACACCACCTGTCTAATATTGAGTAGGTCCCTCATGCTGCTGTGATGTACTGTGTGTTCTGACCCCTTTAGATCAGAGTCAGCATTCACTTTTTTTAACCCCAGATAAGCTAGGCTTCGCTGCCCACATGCATCAGTGAGCCTTGGGTGCCCATGACCCTGTTGCCAAATCAATAGTTGACCTGTCTTGGATCACTTCTGGTAGGTACGAACCACCACATGCCTGGAACACTCCACACATTCACAATCCCAACACAATAAGGTCTTTGTCAAAGTGGCTCAGATCCTTGCGCTCACCCATTCTTCCTGCTTCCAACATATCAACTTCAAGAACTGACTGTCTACCTGCTGCCTAATAGATCCCACCCCCAAGCACTTATTTACTTCACCTGTCAGTGTTACTCTTGTGGGTGATCAGTGCATGTACTGGGAGCATCAGACCTGCTAAGCTAACACCTCAGTCACTACCATGTTTCAAAGCAAAGGAGACACACCTTTTAGCTCACCTTATGGTGCGGCTTCTTCTGTAGAGCAACTTGTTTGGACTGTTAAGGACGGTTCCGCATGATCTAGCAACAACACAGAGGCCTCAGCATAGCACCAGCTTCAATGTAACAAAAGTCAACATAACATTGCTAATGGCAAAAGCAGAAACAAGTCTGAATGTGCTGGGGCAACCAGCAAGGAGCCTGAACATTTAATTAACTTAAACCGATCAGCCATAACATTAAAACCATTGACAGGTAAAGTGAAGAACATTGACTATCTAGTTATTTTTTTTACAATGGCAACTGTCAGGGGGGTGGGGGTGGGATATATTAGGCAGCAAGTGAACCATCAGTTCTTAAAGTTGATGTGCTGGAAGTAGACAAAATGGGTGAACGGTAGGATCTGTGCATCTCCAAAAATGGCAGGTCTTGTGGAGTGTTCCAGGTATGCAGTAATTAGTACCTACCAAAAATAATCCAAGGAAGAACAACTCAAGTTCAAGTTCAAGTTCAAGTTCGGTTTATTGGTCATATGTATGTTAACGTTGGGTCAACAGTACAATGAA
>JBBPDA010079563.1:0-12308 GCA_037974385.1 Arnoldichthys spilopterus | reverse complement strand
AATAGATAAACACACCAAGATCCTAAACTACTGCAATAAATAAACACACCAAGATCCTAAACTACTGCCATAAATAAACACACCAAGATTTTAAACTACTGCAATAAATAAACACACCAAGATCCTAAACTACCACAGAGAGGAACTTCCATATGCCAAGTTCATATACTACTAATTCGTGTGGGTTTTCCTTCCAAAGGCTTGGTATGAGTATGTCTGTGTCTGTGTGTTGGCCTCCTGTCTTAGGTGAACCCCGCCTTGGGCCCGTAGTCAGCTGGGATTGGCTCCAGCTTCCCCATGACCCAGAATGGAAGAAGCGGTTTAGAGAGTGGATGGATGGAAGTAAAAGTGTCTGTTTGTAATTGTGACCTGTGCACTTAACCCTTCCACACATGGATTAGGGAGCAGCTATCAACAGAGCCCAGGGAGCAGCGTAGTGGGACAGGACCTAAGTGGTACCTCGGCCTGGACAACCCTCTGATTATATGAGCCAGACTCGTTTTCAGTATCAGTTCTGCGTTTGTTGACAAACAAAGGTCTCAGCAGCCTCACTGCCATTACTGGCTACAAATCTATATGTCTTACTCGTTTCTTTGCAATATGCTAACAATGCGTACATATACATGCCAGTTTCATTGTGGTTACCCCAGTAACACACACACAGCAACATTCCAGACAGGGCAGTATGGGGCCTTATCGTTTTTTCCACTTATTATTGACCAGTGTCAGGAACGTGCAAAGGCAGCGCTGTGACGTCCATTCCATCGATCCCATACTGCGGGTTCTTCGGTATGAGGGCGCTCGACATAGCCACTGCCATCTGATGTGCCGTTCGGAGCCGGAGCAGCTCTGAAGCGGCTCTCCATTGTCTGCCTGATTGACGCCCACCGTCTCGGCTCACGAGGCCGCTGGGTGCATGCTGGGGGATAAACTTGTTAAGACTTCAGCTTTCTCCACCTTGCGCTTGGCCCCTCGTTAAAAGCCCCTCACCATCAAAGACGAGCACTTGCAGTGGATAAAGCCTCACCGCGCAGGATCCTTCCCTCCACGTTTCAGACAGGTCGACTGCTGTGGGAGCCGTAGCCGCGGCAGGCTGGCTCTCTGCCTCCCCCCGCAGGGCACGCAGGGTACGTCGGCCTTCACAGGCTCAAAGTTTCGAGCGGTAACTGGCGTTGGTGCTGGTGTCTCTCCCTGAGCCTCTATGAATAAATGAATAAGCAAACAGCAGATGTGAGGTAACAGACAGCTCCCACTTCTCCATGAAGAAGAAAAGTGGAAATGCGGAGGAACGTGCCACAGAAGAGCAGTGCGCCAGCTCGGTGTTGGGAAAGTGAAGGCTTCCTTCGTGGAGGACGAGCGTTTTGTCCATCGGCTGTAGATGCAGCAAGTTGAGCCAATGCATTTCAATCAGGGCCAAATTACACAGGGACGCAGTTGTCATTCTGTGAGCGAGATCCGAGTGTGATGGGGTCTGATTATAGAGCCGACTTCAGTCTCTCAGGAAGGACATTTAAGCTCTGTGGTTACCGTTAAAAATAGGGACCCTGTGTCGCGTTTCTGGAGGATGCCGTTATTAATTAAGGCTTTATTTAAACACTTCCCACACATTTCTTACCTCATGCACTGAAATGCTTTGTCAAGATTCACAAAACGATGTATGACGGTTAACCCTTTTCTACACGGGGGTGGATTTGGTCATTTCCGCCTTTTTTGTGTAGTTGTCTTTAAAGCTGAATAACTGCAGGGCAGAAGGTCATAGAGACATCATTCAAATTGAAAACCAATCAAGGCAGATATACCGTGGAGCAAATAAAGTTAACTTTCGAAAAATAAGTGTCTATGTATGTTTCATTTGGATGTTATGCACGAAAAATAGAAATTCGCCTTATAACAAGTTTCTTTACTTTTGAATAAATCTGACAATACTTGGTGGATCTCTTTTAAATTTTAGTATGTTCATCCCACATGTGTCCTCTGTACGTGTTTTAAATTTCAATGTGATGGCCTAAAAAAGTCAAGTTTTACATTATAAAATGTAAGGAGAGGGAGAATTTGGAAAATCTCCCACTAGCTGATATAGTGGTGTGCAAAGCTCGAGAACTACAGGTTAGAAGGTCATAGAAACATCATTCAAATTGAAAACTGATCAAGACAGATATACCGTGGAGCAAATAAAGTTAACTTTTGAAAATAAGTGTCTATCTATTTTGTATTCTGTGTTTAATTTGGATGTTATGCACAAAAAATAGAAATTCGCCTTATAACAAGTTTCTTTACTTTTGAATAAATCTGACAGTCCTTAGTGGATCTCTTTCAAATTTGAGTATGTTTATCCCACATGTGTCCTCTGTACGTATGTTAAATTTCAATGTGATGGCTTAAATAATTCAAGTTTTACATTATAAAATGTAAGGAGAGGGAGAATTTGGAAAATCTCCCACTAGCTGATGTAGTGGCGTGCAAAGCTCGAGAACTACAGGTTAGAAGGTCATAGAAACATCATTCAAATTGAAAACTGATCAAGACAGATATACCATATACTTGGTGGATCTCAAATTTTAGTACGTTCATCCCACATGTGTCCTCTGTATGTGTGTTAAATCTCAATGTGATAGCATAAATAATTCAATAAGTGTCTATCTATTTTTTTATTCTGTGTTTAATATGGAATGTTATGCACGAAAAATAGAAATTAAAGACACTTTGTCTCATAGTATTGCCACAAGGACGACATGACTAGAACAGTGCCGGAAGACAGTAGAAGAAAATACGCAGAACGTGATCGTTTTAGTCGCGGTGACAACAAAATCTTCATATACTTTGGGGACCAGTGAAGTGAAAATGCTTTACAATCTTTTCTAGTTGAAGACAAAATTACAAATCAGTGTAGCAATTTGAATGAACAGAAAAAATTATCGGATAATATAAATATAACAAATATTTTCATGAAATTTGAGAATGGAAGGAATAAAAAAAAAAAACCTTTTTGTATGAAGGCTTTAAAATTGTGCCATGAAACTTCTAACATTACAATAGAGAGCTAGAAATAGTGCAGAGTTTCTTCTATTTTCCAGAATTTCCTCTACATTTTCTTTGTTTAAACATTATTTTTAAAAGAAATGTAATTAAAAATTTTAAAAAGATTATTTCAGATTCTCAAAGTGGTCTCAGACGTTTTGATCCCATTGTATATATACATATATTTAAGGTTTTGACCTAGGCCTCTCCCTTATAACTTCTATTACTTGGGAACAATGCAAAATAACATTGTGTAAGTGTTATAGGCTTTACAAATACCTCACACACCATCATTTACATTGTGAAACCTGTGCTATATTGCCAATACTAATATATGCCATTCATAAATACTCTTTTACTGTTTTTTTATACTTTATATACTATTAATATTCTTTTTTATACATTTGGCAATAGCCGTTGGCTTTTAACACGAGTTGAGGTTGATAACAGCACTGTTTAATTTATTTTTTATTTTTAGATATTATCATCATTTTAATTCAATATGTTTATTTTTATTGTGTTAATTACTGTTGCAATATTTCTAACTTTATTTATTGTTTGATTGTCCAGTACTTTGGCCAAACTTGCCTGTTTTAAATGTGCCGTTTTTTCAAAACCCTTTAAAATTACACATTAAAAGTAGGCGGGGCCTAAACAAAAATACTGGAAGTGGGTACATTTACTGATTATGGATTATAGCTTCATCAGGAAGCACAAATGTAAATAACGGAACAGAATGGAATGTAGACACCAATCAGACCAGTCTAGCGTAGATTTTGTAGCAAGCCCACGTATTGGTTCGTGGACTCTAAGACTGACCACTTGGGTGATACAGAATGTTTCAATATGCAGTGTCATTAAAATTATTTGACTGATCCCATAAAAGTGTAGAATTTTGATACCTAGCCTGACGTTCACACGTTCTGTGAAGACAGACTCACAAAATTGCTTTTAGTATTTTAGTAACACACTTGGTTTAGCCAATCTCAGACATGCTTATATGGTTTCAGAAGCTGTATGACATAGACAAATCAACGTGGGTAATAATATGTCGCCGAAAGCACCACAAGCAGCCATATTCACCCTAAAGCCTGAATTTCTGGACCACCCTGTGAAACAAAACCTTTCCCTGGTAGGTATTCCCTCTCCACCGAAGTTCTTGATTGGTAGAAGACCCAAATCTCTCTCCTTCTTTATCATACAGTCCTTAAAACACATCCACACAGTGAACATTTCCATACACCCAGTGGGAAGGTTAAAGCGAGCGTGGCCCAAACAAGTGGCGTGAACACTGGAACGTGTAACCCCTAGTTTTGACTTTAAGGAGCAGAGTTGTAGTGAAGGGGGAATGAACCATTCGAGAAATGTTTTATGCTCTATCCATCAACCAAACCCCCGGCATAATGCGAACATGGGTTCCACTGAGCCATGGCGAGAGCGATTACGAGCTGGCCAGCTTGTTTCCAGCGATGGAGATAATGAGTGTTTGTGTGGGTGGCTGCGTAGGGTCACTTCCACATTATTAAGCCCGGCAATCTGTCAGCTCATATTCGCCCCTGCCGACCCTGCTGGCCGTCACCTCGTGATCTCCAGATTAGGGGCGGTTGCAGCCTCAATCAGAGCGACGTAATGAGATTTTAGTTTACATGAGATTTATGGTCCCTTCTCCGTCTGGAAAGCAGCATCTTCTTGGATGGCTCGTTGTCCATATGCAGTTGTTCTTTTGAGGGACATATATAGTGCAATGGTTCACTCAATTTGCTTCCTTTGTAGTTATCCTCCCTCACTGGGTTCGGCTAATCAGCGCTTCATTACGCTAAATCAGAAGTGACGCTAATGGAACTGAACAAGTGTTTGTGATTACTGCGCCATCAAAGCGAAGCCTGGAACCGAGACTGTGTTCTTCGTCGGTCTCAAAAAGATTTAAACCATATTTAGAGCAAGAAACTCTTCTTACTATTTACAGTTCATTAGATAATCTGTTAGAAAACTTTACGGGAGAAGGTAATACCATCGCCAACTGTTTATGCTCATGTAAGAATATTTTTTTATAGATGTTTACAGAGTATTCAGCTCATGGCCGGGTGACCTGCCAATCAGTTCAAAGAGAACATTTCTCGACACAGTATTACAAATTTAGACCAGCAATATTAAGAATTTAGGTCTAGCACCACAAGCAGCCATATTCACCCTAAAGCCTGAATTTCTGGACCACCCTGTGAAACAAAACCTTTCCCTGGTAGGTATTCCCTCTCCACCGAAGTTCTTGATTGGTAGAAGACCCAAATCTCTCTCCTTCTTTATCATACAGTCCTTAAAACTCATCCACACAGTGAACATTTCCATACACCCAGTGGGAAGGTTAAAGCGAGCATGGCCCAAACAAGTGGCGTGAACACTGGAACGTGTAACCCCTAGTTTTGACTTTAAGGAGCAGGGGCATGTGAGAAGGAATCACTGATGCTGAGGCGTATATTGGGGTTTTAGAACGACATCTTGCCATCAAGGCAACGTCTTTTCCTGGGAACGTCATGGTTATTTCAGGACGGCAACGCCAGGCTTCATTCTACACCCAGTTCAACATTGTGGCCGGCCAGCGCTACAGATTCGTGTCCTGTTGAACATGCATTGTGCACCATAACAAGAAAAATCAGACACGATCTGTCTGTCCGTCCATCAATCCAATGATCCATCCAATCATCTCTAGGCACTGATAGACATTTTAAATATAAACATATGGACTTCTGCGATGGGTGGAGCCTCCTGCCCTGGGTGAACCCCGCCTTAGGCCCGCAGTCAGCTGGGATTGGCTCCAGCTTCCCCCATGACCCAGAAAGGGAAGAAGCAGTTGGATGGATATAGATGGACTTCCACAACAATCGATTTTTCTACCGACCCATCTATGGATATTTGGTGATGGAAAAATTCCTGCTTACAAAATCCTTTCAAGTTCCAAATAACTGAGCAGTATAAACCAATATTCCAATGTTTACCCCATAAAAAAAAAATACACATACACACAAAAAAACATACAAGTCGAATCCTGTGAGAATGTTGATTGGATAAAATGATTTTTTAATCAGATTGAACTTTCACATATAGCAACAAAGCAAGTCCATTCACACTACCCTGTGTCCCTCTGCAAGGTCTGAATGCTGCGCTGTAGCGGCAGCGAAGGAGAAAAGAAGAGAATCAGGATCGCTGTTCAGGTGGAAAAGTTCAAGGGCGTCTTCCATGAAGGCATTTCTAAAGCTAGCAGGGATTGCGCTAAAGGTGTGCTACATCAATTAAAGAGCTCAGGGTTCAATTACAACACTTTAGGGTGAGTGTTTAGCTACATAGTGCAACTTATAACGACACGGACACCAATGCCGAGACTTTTTACAGCCAAGAGTATTGTCGTGAACAAGGCAAAAATGCAATCGCATGCACATACATAGAGAACACGTTCACCTTGGCATTCGTTCGGTTTGGCACTGAATCGCACTGCCTCTGAAATCATGATTCGTCACGTGACCAAGCCATCAGATCACATCACATCACTTCTGTAATTACTCCACAACCCAGTGTTTTCATCAAACCTCCCTCATTCTTGGGGGCCACCTTATGGGACCATCCATGCATTTTTTTTTCACCCTTCTCAGTCTGCTGAGATTAAAATCTTATCAGGCTCGCCATCGAAGTATAGTGTGTTTTACCGCACGAGCTAGCACTGTGCCTTCAGCGGGACTGGTGGGCAGAACCGTGGTATGGGGTGAAATAAGTCAGTCCCTGCTGTCAAAATAAGAACACCTCTCCGAGGTGAATCAGAAGGTAGAATGTGGAGAGAATGCCAATGACACCCCTCCAGATAAGCCTGCGCTGGGAATGTGTGTCTGTACAAAGGGAGGTGTTGGGAGTATGTCTGCAACACAATGCATGAGTCATGAGCCTCCACGGGTCATTTAGTCCACATCCTGGCAATTTGGTTGGTCCCTGCGTATCACTGCTGGCAGGACGTCCATTCAGCCGGTTGGGATCAGCCTTCTCTGTTTGACTTGCAGGCCCCATTTAAGCGCCGTAGATCTCCGCCGTGGACGTTCCTTTTGAAAGATAACGCGTCGTGCTAGAGCTGGCAGTCACGGTCGGATCAGCCATTGCACAGGATAGGACTTGCGAGCGGTGCTCGGTCTCCCTTCGCCGCGGTTAATGTTCAACAGAATTGATATTAATGGACTGAAATGTCACATCCTGCAGTTAGCAAAGGGTAAACATGCAGCGCTAAATGCCCCCTCACATCTCGTTCTACGCGTCCGCCTCACCCTACAACGCCAGTCAATCATTAACCCCTCAGCGCGTCTTACCGCAGCATGTGTCCACACGTGAAGCCCATGGCGTTTACGCCAACCCTCTCTCTCCACCAGTGGCTAGCTGTTCATTTCCGCTCGGCGTTGCTCTCCTCGGTGGCGACGAACTTGATTTCGGCGTTAGCCGTGCGGGAGTTGACGCTGCTGTCCCTCACCATGTGTCTGAAGAGGAAGGGGAAGGTCTTTCGGAAGGACTTGCGGAAGCTAGCGCCCATGAAGCCGTACACGATGGGGTTGATTGAGGAGTTGGTGTAGGACATGCAGTTGGCCCACGTCTTGATCTTGTACGTGGCATAGTTGACCTTGAAGTCGGGGTAGAAAGACTGGAAGAGGGCAAAGATCTGAATGGGACCCCAGCAGATGGTGAACAGCAAGACGATGACCACCACCATTTTGGAAATCTTACTTCTGATGGAAATGGTTCGCTCCGAGAGCAGGTGCACCTGAAACAGAACGGCACGGGGGGGGGGGTTGGCAAAGCTTCGGGTGACGGACACGCACTTCAATTACACAGATCAATGGCTTGGTCAAATAGGCAGCCATTCCATTTCATTTTTAATTCCTTTGCAGCTTAGAAAAGGAAGTGTGTGTGTGTGTGGGGGGGGGGGGGGCGCATTATCCATTAGCTGGCAGACCACCTGGGGCTTCACATGCAATATCGTATTATTTAACGTTCAAACCATGTAAAATTCATGCCGATTTGTAGGAAGATGGAGAACAAGACAACGCGACACTCGGATGGAAACGTTCGGAGTAGTAACAGTGTCCTCAGACTATAGGAGGGCTGCTCACCTGGTGGTTATTGTCCACGGGCTCCACAGTTGGCTGGCCCACCCTCTTCAACATGAAGGAGTAGCAAAAGGAAATGGTTAGAACGGGCAGGAGGTAGACGGCTATGAACTGGTACAGAATGAAAGCTCTTTCGTGGGTCTTGGAGGGAAAGCGTTCCATGCAGTATTGCCTCGGCCCGTACCAGTAGCCGTCTTCAAGCCTCTGGTACAGGAAAATTGGAGTAGACAGGATGAATGAGCCTGGACCAGAAGAGAGAAGGAAACCAATCATTTAAGTGTAGTTTACAGGGAATCATACTTTGTAGCCTGGGAGAAATTAGACAGAGTGAAAATAAAAGGAAATAATCTAAAAAAAAAACCTTAAGCTGTGGGACAGTTGTCAAGGATGTAAATGTTTGGGCCGTCCTGGTTTCTAAGCGAAATGAAGTACCCTTCCTCTACAGAGAAGACACTTCTGCACATTTAAAAGCACATTTACTGCCAATTTGTGCAATTTTGGAGAAAAAATTAGCACACAATATGACCAAAATATAATACACAGTTCATATTTAATTTTTTTCCCCAATATGTTAAACTCAGAAAACATAATATGGCCTTTTCTGCTTATTTCCAATCTGTAACGATTCAGGGGTGATAAGAAGTAAGCGCGAGTTTGATGCTTCGAAGATTTATTCTTAAATAAATAAACACTAAATAACCAAACATACTGAGAAAACCAAAAAGACTAACTTAACTCACAAGGGTGCAAACAAGACCAAACAAGGACAGCATCTTCAGGAAACCTTTCACATTCAACATTTCAACAATAACCCACCAAGACTGAGACAAACACAGGTGTATATATGGGGAACATGAAACAAGGAACACCTGACAGGAAACTATGACCAGCTGATGAGGGCGGAGACAAGGTGGGGCAAGGGCAGGGCAAACATCACGTGACAATTCACACAGACCAGACTAATAGAACACAGAGACATGGACCAGACAACACGAAACACTACAACCCTTACACAATCATTTGCTGAGTTTGGGGGAACATAACGTTTGCACAGGCCACATTTGTTGTGTCGTACTTTTTGCCATTTCCATTCTCACCCCACAAAAACAACAGTAATTGTGCATTAAAATGTGCAGAAATATGTTCTCTGCTGAGTTTGTATACTTACTTACACTCAACAAGTTCTGGGGTGTCCAAACTTTTGAATAGGGCTGTGGGCTGCACACTATATGACTATTTGTGCAAAAATATCCAGACACTGCTTCTAATTTGAATGGAGGCCTAGTGGTCAGGACATTGCCCTTGGGACCTGAAGATCACAGGTTCAAGTCCCAGCCCAGGCACCACTGAGGTTACCTTGAGCTAAGGTACCGTCCCGCTGCACTGCTCCCCGGGCGCTGTTGGTAGCTGCCCGCTGCTCCACGTGTGCACGTGTGATGGGTTAAATGCAGAGGTCACATTTCATTGTGGCGCTTGAGCGTGTTCACACTGACAAAGAGTCACTTTCACTTCACAAATGAGCTACTTTATGGTGCATCCATTGCTAACACAGTGTCACCCAAAGGGGTATAAATCTCCACAGCACTGGGTCGTGGAGCAGTGGAGCTCTGTTCTCTTGAGGCAACGGCGCCCCATCCCGGGCCTTTGGGATGAGTCGGAGTGGGGTTTGTAATGCAGGACCGTCCAACACCAGTACCTGTAATCAAGGGCTCACAGCATTTGTTCCAAAATCTAGTCCCAGAGATCCGATCGCCAATGCCCTTGATATCAGAAGGAGTAATGGCTAAGCAGGGGTGCAAACTTTTGCACACAAGTGATCAGTATGGACGGAGTGGTGGTGTTTTGATGACATGTGGATTCATCGACTTACCGATCCAGATGCAGACGCTCACTACCATAGCGACTCGGGGCGTGCGGTGGCGTAAAGATTTCAGAGGATACACAGTCACGTAGCAGCGATCGCCGCTCATGGCCGTCAGTGTGATGCACGTGGCCTGGACTGTGACCTGCAAATAGGCAGAAAGCAACGGTTCCTTTGATCATGGATGATTATTAATGCCATTACGGGGACAAACTGCAGAAGTGTCCGCGATGGGAAACAGACCTAGATAAAAGACACCTGATGGCCGGGGGTGAGGAGGATGTGTTTACAGTGTTCTGGCTGCACTTTCCTCACCAGAGGACCACCACCACCACCACAACTCCACTCATTTCCCATTGGTCTGATGAACTAACTGATTTGTGGGTTCAAGATCACGCTAATTATATCTCAGCCAAATGCAAAAACGGATTCAGAGTAGCTATTGGCAGGGGCGGGCTGGCCATCTGGATGTTCTGGAAAAGTCCAGTCGACAAGCAACGGCCATCAAACTGGCGGCATGATTGAGTGGCGACGACAGTGCTAATGCAATCACTTATTTGCTACTTTTAAAGCACCCAGTGACAAATCTTGTGACCTTTCAGACTAGCCTTAGCTACTCTCCATAGAAGAGAGCCACCAAAACTCCCCTGCCGGCAGGAAGCCCACCTCCATCTGTATCTACATTGTCCAGTGAGTGGCAGAGAGTGAATCCAGCTAATCCTTTTTGCTAAACGATAGCGTTGTTTGAGACAAATACTAACTTGGTTTCTGCATGAAGTACGTTAAAGTGCTGTTTTAGGCCATTGTAAACCCTGTATCTGAAACAACATGCATTGATTCGTGCTTACAGCAACAAACACAGCCTCCATTCCTCATCAGTGGCACTGTGCATGAGATACTGTGACTGGTACCTGAAATGGGCTTTGTGGGCATGTTCTGGTTATGATGGTCCTATTAATGGGCAGTGGAGGCCTAGTGGTTAGGACATTGCCCTCGTGAACTGAAGGTCGCAGGTTTGAGTTTGAAGAAAGGAAAGCACTGCATTCCAGCACAAAACTGTTATCCCATCTGTTAAACATGGTGGTGGTAGTATCATGGTTTAGGCCTGTTTTGCTGAACCTGGGCCTAGGCCATCATTGATGGAACAATGATTCTGTCCATGAGCTGAATGTGAAGAGTGGGTCATGCAGCAAGACATCAAAAAGTGGGCAGTGGTGGCCTAGTGGTGAGGACGCTGCCTTTGGGACCTGAAGGTCGCAGGTTCGAGTGATTTGGGACAAACTCAAGGGCTGTTTTTCCGTGGCCGCCGGTCTCCCGACGCAATAGATTCTCAGTATCCCTAAAAGCCTCGTTCTCAGCATGTGAGCTTCTCCTCACACGAGATATGACGAGGGCAGTGCTAATGCTGCATAATACATGAATGACATTTGAACCGTGAGATGTGGCGCGACAGCTCGTGCGCTCGCCGCTTGTAGTGTAAATGACCTTTAATGAGCGTGGGACACACACGCCGCACTGCTTCATTATCAGTCGCAAATTTATGGAGATGCTTCTTTGTGGGCTGGCGGGAAATGCGCAGAGGGCCGAGCGCGGCGGCACAGTGAACAGGTCGGGCCTGTCACATTTACGCCTCGGACGGAGGATGATCAAAGCCCAACGTCATCGACTGGCCTTTAATTGGCTTCAGCTGAACCCGCTCATTCAGGCCGCCCACAAAGAAGTCAGAGCCTGGGGGAGTGAGGTATTCAAATGCAAAAAAAACAACTTGAGAGAGCCAGGATCTCAATCGAAATGTTTTTTTCTGGCGTCACCGAGGTTCTGACGAACCAACGGATGGGAATGAACTGTGGTTTGCTGGCAACGTATCCAAGAGTACATTCACAACACACGCAGAGCATGGCAGAGTATGTAGGAGTGTAAACGCATGTTTAACTGTCTTTCATACAATGTAAAGCCCATAACAATAGTCACTGGTGGCCTAATGTCCTTTAAAGAATCACATATTGTTTCTATATTTGCTTTTAAAGCCTTTAAAGTTGCAGATACTGCTGCAATAGTAAAGCATGCTGTTGGAAAAACAGGTCCTTGCTGGTTTGGTCCCGTTTGAGGTCTAAACAAGTCGTAGTGTGTTGTCTTTTAAACTTGACAAAATCAGAAGACTTGTAAAACGTATAGTAAAAGTAACGTGTTACATTACTCGCTGGGCAGTGGAGGCCTAGTGGTGAGGACGCTGCCTTTGGGACCTGAAGGTCATAGGTTCGAGTCCCTGGGCACCACTGAGGTTCCCTTGAGTA
>JBBPDA010079552.1:1679-12309 GCA_037974385.1 Arnoldichthys spilopterus | reverse complement strand
ACACACAGAATTACAGTCTGGACTGTCTGATTACTGCCCCCACAGGTAAACACACAGAATTACAGTCTGATTACTGCACAGAATTAAGTCAGGGTTGGAGTTAAACAGAGGAAACGATTTTAACGTCATATTGAAGTCAATCAAATGCTGCTACAAAATGCAGAGGAGATCAGAGCACATTCACATATAAAAGATTTGAATGCCTGTGTGGACTGGGCATAAGTCTTAAAGTGAGGTTAGTGAGGTAAGTGAGTAAGTGAGGTTGTCAAATTATTAATTTTAAAAAATCATTAAAAGGATTAAAATTTAACATGACCGGTACAAAAAACCACACATCTCAACACAAATTTAAGATATGAGCCCTATTGAAATGAACTGCAGAGGGTAAATGCAAAATCCAAATGTGTCTCTGACTGATTCTCTTGTAGGCTCAGGGAGCACCACAGGTTGCAGGGAGAAGCCCAATTGAAACAGTGAAGCTTCAAGTTCACAGCGATGGCCTTTACCAGTATTGTGCATTTTAGCTTCAACCATGTTGTTTTTTTTTTGTCCTGCTCTGCTAGCACCACTTCCTCCTCCTGTAGTAGACTTTTACTGTGGCTGTAATTAAAATATCCTAACCACTCATCTTACGTATTGTCCTGTGCTTAATTTTCTGCATATACACCAGTCAGCCACATCATTACAACCACTGACAGCTGAAGTGAACAACACTGATCATCTCATTACAATGGCCACTGTCAGAGTGGTGGGCTATATTAACAGTCGGATCTTGAAACAGATGTGCTTGAAGCAAGAAATGGCGTAAGCAACTTTGACAAGGGTCTTATTGTGATGGCTAGACGAGAGGCAGAGCATCTCCAAAACGGCAGGTCTTGTGAAGTGTTCCGAAGAAGGATAACTGGTGAACTGGCCTCAGGATCATGGATGCCCATGGCTTATTGATGTACATGGAGAGCGAAGACTAGCCGGTCTGATCCGATCTCACAGAAGAACCACAGTCAGAGCTGTTTTGGGCAATACGGCGTCCAATAACGTTGCATTAGCATTAGTTTGAAGAGAAGCTTAACATGACTCAGGAAGCATGTGCTAGCCTTCACTTTTCCACTGTTGTTGATCTTGTGATTGGGGCATCGTGGGTGACGTTGGAGATTTAAGCCAAATTAAGCCAAAAACGGAGAAAAACGTAATTAAAATTATATTTATTTATTAACAATTCGGCATGCTTTCAGAGCTATGCTTGACGAAGGCCCTAGGCCCTCCAAATGCATAAGAAGGAAGAAATGCAGGCCTGGTCATCACTACACACACTCAATATGAATGGACAACACTTACTATGAGTGGCGAGTGGACAGGCAAGCATGAGAAATGACACGTTTAATATCAAATGTTATTTTCCAACCTGTGAAAAGCCATTTTCTGTCCACAACCTCCAAACTCTCCTCAACACTTTTACCCTCCCCAGCTTCTACATTGCCTGTTCCATTAGCTGTAGCCTCCGTGCTCTCTGGGCGTTCTTCAGCGTGAGGAGATGGGTCCAGGAAGCCCCCCTGCTGACAGTAATAAACCACTTCCCTACTTCCATATCAGACAAAAAACAAAAAAACTCAGCTTTTCAAATCTGACTTTCAAATGATCACAAAAAGACCCAACAAACCAAGAAAAAAAAATCATACAAACATGGAAGAACAGCCTAGAACAGAGTTTCCAGTTTCCATCCTTGTAGTGTACCTGCCCTTCACAGATTTGCGTTTTTCGCGCTTTACTATGCAATTCAACTCTTGAAGGGGTTTGATCGCTTGGAAGGAGAAGCATGATACTGTGCGGTACATGTGGACTCCAGGGGCTTTACTTTGACAATGAATCGCAAAGAATAAAGTGCACAAATGACATTTTTAGGTGTTTCCAAATCCAGTTTGCTATTTTGATAGCAGAAAACAAACTTTGCGCCAATACAAGGCACCAAAATATTGTCCTAACTCAAAGGTGTGTTTTGGGCTTAGCATGCAATAAACCAATCAGAATGGCCTATCACCTCACCTTTAAATGGCAGGGGTGGAGCTATGGTGTATTGCTTGTTGACCTGGCAAACCAGGTTGTTTTTTCTGGTGAGGAAATGATCCTGCTTGTGTGAAAAGTGAAAACGTGTGAACACATCATTTACAGGAGCGGCACTGTTCCACCTAAGCCTTTCAAGTGATACTATTGCACTTTGATCACTTGTGTCCGTAACGAGCGTCGTGCACCTGCGCATTAGTGAAACGTGCTGCCTGAACATGGTGTAATAATGTGCCACTGACTTTAGAAGCTGTTTTTGGTCAAAAGCACAATGTCAATTCACTGACTTAAAATTGCAACGCGCTAATGTGCCCTCCCTCGCCTCATTTAAAAACCACCACCCTTACAAGCAGGAAACGCATGCAAAAGCATTTGTTATTCTCAAAATGTGTGTGCATGGTGTGAATAGAGGAATGTGCTGAAATAAAACTCGCAAAAACACTTTGTTTCACTTTTTCTGCGGCTGCAAAATGGGGCACTAGAAGTGGAGCTGTGAGGCTGTTCTGGAAGCTCTCAAGATCAAACATTCTGATCTTTAGAACCTCACTATCCTGTAGGCTCCCAGCAGTGGGCTGTGGAGCAGTGCAGCTCTAAAAGGGAAGGAGAACTCTACAAGCAGCTATTTTGAACAACACCAGGACTGGTACTCACAAAGCGAGTCGTACATTAGAGCATTGTCCTTTATAGATCAAAATCATACTCGGCCCTAAACCACATCCACAAGTCTGGTCCACCTTAATGAGGGGCTGGAGGTTTGAACAGGGTGTAAGATGTATTGGTGAGGGGTTTTTTTTTGTTAAAACAGTTTGGGCTATCTGGATGAATGCTAGTGTTTGTTAACGTTGTTAGCCTGGAGGCTAGAGTTTAAACTTAAGGAACCAAATTTAATTCATTCATTCATTCATGGACACACCTGTCCAATTACCTTGTGGTATTAAGATTTAAACTTCAAGAAAATTTGCACAGTGCATTACAACCACATTCTTAAGATGCACAAAAAAATTTGATGAAATTTCATCCATAGGCAGCTCTACAACTGGCACATTTCTTTATCTCGCTTTTAGTGTTCACACTTGGCTCACATCTCCTAAAGTTCCATTTGGCTCTCTCAGCAAAAAGGCTGCCAATAGGCAGTTCTGCAGCCTGCGTGAATGGCCAGTGTTTGACATTTTTAAATCTGCTGTGGTCATATTACATCCCACAACACAGTACGTCAAGTTGTTTATAGTCATAAAAAAGGTTTAGGTCAGTATCAAAAGTCTGAGCAGGTTTCTGAAAGAAGGTGCTGGCTCTTTCGTCTTGTTTGATGTCCATAATGGAAAGGAAGTCAGTCTGGGTTGAAGTGGAAAGACTTCAAGGTGATCTGCTGTCTTTAGAAATGACATATGCTATCTAACAATGCTAAAGGTAGAAGAAAATGCTCTGTGTCCAGCTAAGTGTCTCACGTTGCTCAAAGCGAAAGTGCCCTGTCAGGCCAGGTATGAAAACGATGGGCTGTGGCCAATGGAATAAATCATCCTTGACCTCTGCCCAATTATCTCCCATTAACCATGATCCTAAGGGAGCTGGGGCACAATGAGAAGATATGGAAGTCAAAGTTGTCTCACAGAATGAAGTCTAATGGAGCGGTCTTCTGTCTCTTTGTATGCTTGCCATGACCCTTATGCACACAAAGGCCATTGTTGTCCAACAGATCCTTCAATGCCTTCAGTGCCAGTTTGATTTCGATCAGCTGTCAGAAACGTAAGACGTCCTACTAGCTTAGTTTAGCCTCTGCAATACCGAATGTATCCTATAAGCTGTAAACATTTGTCTTTTTGCTTGTACACTCAACAGTTATAAAGGGTGAGAAGTCACAATATCAAGAAAACTTATATGTCAATAAATAATTAAACTAATCAATTAAAACAATAAATATGTAAATTAATTACAAATAATTGTAATCACAATTAATTAATCATGCATTAATAAATGTCACACAATAATTTCACACTGGGGTGTGGGCGGTTCTGACACTGATCGATACATTTTAATCATGATTTAAATGATTTATTTCTTTACATATATGTAATATTTAACTAATCATTTATTATTTAGTTATTTAATGGCATTTTCTTTCTTTCTTTATTTATTTATTTACATCCTTTAAAAATGACTTAGAATGTAAATCTATATGTTGATTCCATGTGATTAAATGTGTGACAAATTAATATGCAGATATTTAGTACTTTTATGATTATTCAGTATTCAGTAGACTGTAAAAATCTTTCTAGCGATCTGTTACACGTAAATATCTGTGAAATGCTTATTTTAGCTTATTTTTATAATGGTGGAGGCTGTTGGGTAAAACTAGGAAACTGTCATTTAAATATTTTATTTCCACCAAATACATCTGCTTGGTCCAACGATTTGGTGCTGTACTTTTGTGTAGTTCACTCAACTCTTAAACGTATTTCAGATGATAAAGTGTCAAGTCTGACACCTCAGGTCAAATTCCACGTTTCTAAGTGTAACTAAGTACACATCCTGTAAAGAAAAGAAAAGTACATTCTGAATTTTCTAAATTTTTCCTTAAGATGCTGAAAAAAGTACTAGAAAAAAGTGACATTTCTGGGTCAAACTAAAGCAAACACCTGCTTCTATTGTCCTCACTCTTTATAGCACTTTTTTTTCTATCGATGCAAATAAAAAATGTAGGCTTTGGCATTATTCCCAAGGTGGGACTCTAACAGAAATGCTCTCAAAGACATTTACCTATGTTTCAAAATAACCTCTTAAGGGTATGACACAGGGACGGGGTTGGGGTAGAGGGGTTAAAGTGAGGCCTATGTGTGGTGAGGCCTTAATTATTAACCCACTCCATTCAAAAATCTTGTGTGCATTGCAAACATTTTGAGGCAGATTTTGACTGGCATTGTGAATTTGAAATTGAGCTCTAAAATTTCGCCGATTGTAGCTCCGCATAAATGCAGTGTGTTGTGAAAGTGATCTCAGGTAACAGGTAAAGGAACAATAGTGGCAGCAGGTCGATTTCCTCCAATTAGAGTAACCTAATACTGCGGCCCAGCATGGGAGTGGACCCTACAGCTTGTGCACTCAGTGGGGTTTCCTTCATAGAAGAGTTAGGAGTTGCTATGAGTTATGCCACACCAACCAGAACCTAGCTGATTTAAATAATATTCTTAAACAGTAATGTTTCAACATTAATTTCACATATTTAATGTAGAAGGCACAGTCATTATGGGTGATAACAAAAGGTCATGGTGTCATTATATATTGTTTTTTCGTAGCTCATTTAAACAAGCAGAGCAATTCTATTAAATGTACAGATTTCAAAAAATTTGAAATTTTGAAATTTGAAATTTAAATGTAATAAAACTGCATTTCCACGGAAAAGCTTTCTTTCATGTTTTTGTCATTGACATAAAAACCAGCAAAAAAAAAAATATGTGAAAGTCAACACGCAAAACCCAAACCTGTTGGTGCAAAATGTAAATCAAATTTAATGTAATTCACCACATAAAATAATTATGGAATACACAACGTTACACAATCTTTGTTTCCGACTTGTAAGTGTTCTATTTCAAATGCTTATGTCTAGAGTCTATGTAAAAACACAGCCCACAAAAATTTTGTATTTATAGTGGCAAACAGACACATTTGATCTTTTCCAGACAGTCCCTGGAAGTTTGAGAAATTTCTGTACAATTCTAGAAACCTCTGGGCAGTCCTCAAAGTTCCAGAATATCCTGGAAGTCGCACACTTAGCGGAGAACGGAGAATGCTTTTGAAAACAGATACATTTCAAAAAGTCATTGCCCTGAGCACAGAAGCAAGGTGGAACAACAGCCATTTGGGATTGGGAAAACACAGGAACAAAAATGAAATAGAACTCTGTTATGTGATGTCATTAATAGTAGCAAATTATTCCATACATAACCATGCATAATGGCTTTAAACTCAAATGTAGAATCTGCTGGGGTAAACTGTAAAAACACAGAACAAAAAATCTGAAATTTATAAAGGCTGTGTGAATTGAGCCAGAGCATCTCCAAGAAACGGCAGGACTGGTGGAGTGTTCCAGGTGTGCAGTAGTTAGTACCTACCAAAAATGATCCAAGTGTCGACAACCGGTGAATCGGCAACAGGGTCATGGGCCCCCAAGGCTCAATATTGTGCATAGGGAGTGAAAGCTAGGCCCTCTGGTCCTGTCCCACAGAAGAGCTACTGTGGTTTAAAAAGTGAAGGCTGACTCTGATAAAAAACACACAGTCCAGCACAGTCAGAGCTGTTTTGGTGACATGAGTTTACACAGTATTGTATATATGTGTATATATATTTTTAAGCCATCACTGTTAACACTGTGCTCCATTATAGAGAAACACACAACAAATGAGCCTTTAAATTATGCATTTTAGGAGCATGCACACACAGTGAGCAGCCGGTTAACAACAATGCCATTGGCAAAAGTGATAGTGACTGTGAATGTGTCACGGTAACCAGCAAAGAGCTTGAACACGTAGATTAATGTATTTAATAATAATTATTATTTATTTACATGACCCACAATTTGTATGATTCTCTGTCCATCATAGTCTAATAAGTTTGTAACTTGTTTGACTAAGACCCTTCTCCTCAACAAATGGTTGTCTATTAGGGGGCAACCTTAGAGTTTTTCATGGAAACCCCCTTGATTCATTGTTAAGGTGCTATGACCTTTTTGAATTTTGAGCCACCTTTGAAGTTTAAAGCCATAAGCTGTGTTTCAGGGTGATGAATATTTCATTGTTGCTAAGCACTGTACATTTAGTCAATACATTCTAGCCTTCAAGGTGATCACTTAAGTAAATCTACGTTGATTAGGATTATGCAGGATGGTGCACCATCTGAATATGAAGAGTGTTAACAAGCCCTTGAGGTTTGGGATAAGGCCTAATGGATCTGAAGATGATGAGCTGATGATCTCAGCGAGTTCTTTGTCTTGTCTAGTGGATTTATAACATATGTACACACACACACACACACACACACACACACACACACACATTATGGACTGATGTAGACTGTAAGCTAAGACACTAGAGCATTGTTAAAGAATTCCAGTAATGGACTCGTGGGTTTGGTTAACTAGCTTTATCAAAATGCAGTCAGGTTCCATCTAATACACTGCCAGCCAACTCAACCAACTCCAATTAAACATTTTTTCATTATCAATTACACCCATATCTATCTGTTCAGACCACGATAAATTGAAACCGCATAAAGAGAGGGCATAAATGAATGAGTGCAAATTGCATCTGTCACATCAGGCCTTCACCATTTTATAGACCATTTACCATTTGCAGTCCATTTACATAGCCTTTAGTCTATCATAAATGCACTTCCTTCACACTGCGTATTACACAAAGCTTCTGTGTGTGTGTGCCCATCTCCAGGCGTCTGTCGCTGTCAAAGGCCAAAAGCCAGTGCCCCACTCTTCAAATCTATAAACAGATGGGGTGGCCATTACGGTCAAATCCTCGGTGTGCATGTTTCCGGCGAGCTCGTGATAAAATATTGATGGAAAAATTGAAATATTTTGCCTCTTCTGCTTAAACCCTGATTGGACCTCTCCTGCTCTCAGGTTACACGGCTTTGTA
Source organism: Arnoldichthys spilopterus (assembly GCA_037974385.1). Lineage (NCBI taxonomy): Eukaryota > Metazoa > Chordata > Actinopteri > Characiformes > Lepidarchidae > Arnoldichthys > Arnoldichthys spilopterus. The sequence goes on along the minus strand of JBBPDA010079552.1, from coordinate 4,612 downwards.
CCATCCTGCGCTTTGGCTGACAGTGGGCTTTCACACTTTGCCTTGATCGATAGCTTTTTATCAGAGCAAGTAGATTAACTTACCAACGTGCTAGAAGCTCATGCAAATCTGAATTTCCCCCAGTTTCCATTGAAACAGAGTTTGTTTATAAACACGTATGTTAATACATGTGTAGGAAATAACACAGTTATAAACTGTGGCACTTGAGAGCTTTTCTAAATTTCTGTATAAATGGGACCCAAAACACCATGAAAAGTCCTAAAAGTACATGAAGAGAATACATTAACAAATAGTAGAAAAATATTATACTTGACCATTTATTTATAAAGGAAAATAATTCAGTATTTTAGATTTGTGAGTAAAAAACTATGTAAACCTTTGCATTCAGTATTCAGCAATAACTGCAGTTAAACATTTCTAGTAACTGTTGATCAGTCTGGCATGCCAGCCTGGGCAAATTTTAGCCTATTTTTCCATGCAGAACAGCTTCAACTCTGGGATATTGATGGATTTCCTCACATCTGTTTTCTTCAGGTACTTTCGCAGCATTTCTATTGAGTTATCTGGATATTTTCTTTTGAATTCTCTGTTACAATTCAGAATTCAGTGTTCTATTAATGATGGCAAACTGTTCTGGCCCAGATGCAATATTATTGTCTCAAACAATGATACTACCACCACCATGTTTTACAGATGGGATAGAGTTCTTATGCTGGGATGTAGTACTTTTGTTTCTCCAAACATTACGCTTCACATTTTGGCCTCGTCCTTCTGCCATGCACACACTGCCATGCGTAAAATTACTGCATAGCTTTCCCCTGGTGATGGATTCATGAACTAAAAACCAGCAAATTTGAGAGAGGCCTTTAGTTACTCAGAAGGTACCCTGGGTTCCTTTGTGACATCGAAGACAATTGCATGCCTTGCTCTTGGGCTGATTTTGCTGGTTAGCCACTCCTGGGGGTGGAATCAATGGTCTTTCCTCTATTTTTACAACTCTTCCTCTGAGGTTGTCATAAATATGAAATATAAATAGAACAAAAAAATGTATATATATATATATATATATTTCACAGTTGGCAACTTTCTCTACTATTATCCATATCAAACTTCTCTTAATGCGTTGATTTCATTTTATAGAAACTTAGAAAAAGTGAAATTGCTAACAGTAGTAATAGTTATCCGTAGTAAAAGCCTGAATTAGTATAAATATTTCTTTATAGATCTATACAGACTTATCTATATATAGTCTGTTCATTTAGTCTTTGTAGATGTGAAATATGTTAATACCTTAAAGATTGCTTCAGCACTTGCCTATTGACATTTATTGTAAGTGTGTTTTGAGTCAATAGGTTTTTTTTTTGTTCTTTTCTAAGCAATTGAAGTGATTGTGATTGGTAATGTCTGCAGACAAGACAAATAGAGATTAGGCGGAAACAGGATGGCATATTCCTTTAAGACAGAAAAGAAAATCAGTGTGTATAACCAGCTGTGTCATGTTTGGACACAAACGCCACGCAAACCCACCATTGCTCTCCCCAGGCATGCTAGTAATGTAGCATATTGATTTGAGTCAATAGATTTATTTCCCTCTCTACAGCCTGTGTATTGGAGCTGCTCCCTGGGGCCCACCGGCTTGTTTGCTGGGCCCCCTCATTATGCCTTTCGATTTGTTTTCTGTGTTAGGGTGTAAAGGGCTGAGAGGCCGACAAGGTCTAGACCTCGAAATGAGTGGGTTAAAGGTTGTGCCCCGGTGTGCACTCTTATCCGCTCTTGGAAAACTTTCTCCAGCCATTAAGGGTTTCATTTTGCAGTGTGTCTGCGGTCATGAATATCCTGGTTTTAAGGTGCACATACAGTAAATTTTTCTTACCTTTAACTGTATTTATTTTTCGCTGAGGTCCATTTGTGACATTGGTGTAGTTTTATATAAATATATATATATATATATATATATATGATACATAATTTTTTACATTACATTTTCCTAACTCTCTTTAAACATTGTTTAAACATAATGTTGCTGTGTCTTTAACCAAGACATGTAAATGATCTCTGTTCTGATTGGCTGCCCTGTATTGTGCCTCATTCCAAAAGCTGTCTGGGCTAAAACACTGTAACACTGTAAGCTGAAAATGCAGATATGTGAATGTGGTGATTTTTGCGACCTCAAAAAAAAAAATTAATAAGGAGCAGTTTTTGCAACTTCAGTATATATGCATCATATGGACTGGGGGTTGAATGTTGCATTGTAAACCTTTTAAATTATTAGGGAAGGACATTTGATTTTCCCTTTAATGGAATATGAGCCTTTGAGGGATTATAGGTATGTGTGTCAACAGACATACCAGATAAAATTTCATATGCATTATTCCATTAACTGCTTTTACTTTTCTGCATATATGAAGCAATTTGAACTGCAAATAGCACCTTAAGACACAAAGTTGACTGTTAAAGAAATGTACTGCCGTAATGTAGATTTGATTGACTTTCAGATATTCCACTTATAGAACAAAACAATATAAAACATTATAATTATTTAACTTACTATTTAAAGCTTAAGGTAAAAAAATAAGTATTCATATGGAACATTCTACATTCTAGTATCTAGTACCTTTTTAAATAACCTACACATTATGGTAAGGTTCTTGGAATTGCATTTAACTTTGTAAAGAACCTTAACATAATGGAAATGGTTCTTTAAAGGACTCTTAAATTAATTTAGAACCTCCACATCATATAAATGTTCTTAGAAGGACCCTTAAATTAATTTAGAACCTCCACATCATATAAATGTTCTTAGAAGGACCCTTAAATTAATTTAGGACCTCTACATCATATAAATGTTCTTTGAATGAGCTTTAAATTAATTTAGAACCTCTACATCATATAAATGTTCTTAGAAGGAGCTTTAAATTAATTTAGAACCTCTA
>JBBPDA010079541.1:0-12309 GCA_037974385.1 Arnoldichthys spilopterus | reverse complement strand
GTGATGTGATTGGGTTGGATACTGGGGTCTGCAGTGATGTGATTGGGTTGGATACTGGGGTCTGCAGTGATGTGATTTATGATGAAATTTCAATCAATTTCAAACAGACACATGATAATGTGAAGATTTTATTATTAAAGATTAAATGCAGCAGTGTCATCATAAGCAGAAGCAACTTCTCATGTTGATACATTGGATCTTTCGTGATTTGATGCATTGATACAGATAAATTCTGATGTCAATCCAACTAATCTATCTCACACAAACAACATAGATTCTGGCTCTTGCTGTACTATGGTATCCCAGGTGGTTACTAGTGTGTTGCTGAGTGGTTGCTGTGATATGTTAGGTGATTGCTGGTGTGTTGTTAGGTGGTTACTATGGTATCCCAGATGGTTACTAATGTGCTGCTGAGTGGTTGCTGTCATATGTTAGGTGGTTTCTGGTGTGTTGTTACGTGGTTACCATGGTTTTCCAGTTGGTTGGTTGGAGGTCACATGGCAGTTACTGTGGTATCCACATAGCTGATAGGATTTTGATACTGTTCTTATATCATGGGAGAAGTGGTGCATATACTTTTGTCTACATAATTCCACTGATCGTTCCTGTGGGGGAAAATATTGCCTTTTATCTCATACAAAAACCCACGTCTGATCAAAAACCTTCATTCAAGCACATATTTTCTGGTCAGACCAAACATTAAAGAGTCTGTTTATTGTGGATATCTCAAAAACCACAGGACGAATTAGCAAAAAATTTGAAATTATACAAAAACTTATAATAATATTGCATTGCATTTCACAGTCACTAATATATTTCATCAGATAAGAATAGTATAAGGTAAAGCCAGACAGTAGTGTTAGATTCAGGGTTAGGATGACTAGACTAGAGTTGGGGTTAAGTTTGTGGTTGTGGTTAAGGTTAGTTATAGTTTTTGTGAGTGTACGGTTTGGGCATATTTAGTCAGTTTTGTTTTGATTGACTTGGACTGAAATGTTAACCTTTGATTTTTACAGGACGTCAAACACCAAAGAACGTACATGGAAATAACAGCTTGGGTATCAGACCTGGAACGGGCAGTTACTTTACAATGGACAAGATGAAAATGGAGCAGGACAAAGCGCTGACTTTCATCAGGTGGTGTAAGATTTAATGTCTAGCTGCATCTGTAGCATTGATTACCAATAATATCTCATAATCGTTAGCCTCCTACAGATGAGTTATGCTGAAAAACTCTAGATATTTAAGGATTTGAAATGAAAGTTGCTTCAGAAGATTGAAGATTTCATATTAAAAATATTTTTTATATTTTTTTTCAGCAAATTTACCACAAAGCAAAAAGTGCTACCAACATTTATGGGCGTGTCCACACCAATTTTGCTTACTGCCAACACAAGGCGCCAAACACTCTTAAATTTTTACAGGTGTGTTTTGGGCGTAACATGCAATAAACCAATCAGAATGGCCCGTCACCTTACCTTTAAAAGGCAGGGGTGGAGCTATGGTGGATTCCTGTTGTAATAGACTGTCTACCTGGTAAACCAGATTGATTTCGGTGAGGAGACGAACCTGCTGCCCGTGCACAAAGTGAAATTGTATGAGCACATAGTTTACAGGAGCAGCTCTGTTCCACCTGAGCCTTTTGAGTACCATTAGACTTTGAGTCTCATTACACTGCCTAAAAATAGCAATGAGCTGACAATTTGCCCTGACTTGCCTCATTTAAAAAGCACTACTCCTATGAGCGTGAAACACAAGCAACATCATTAGTTGTTTTGAAAATGTGTGTACATGGCATGACCAGTAGGAATGGACTGGTATGAAACTACAAAACCACTTTGTGTCGCACTTTCCACGGGCGCAACCTAGGGCCCTGGATGTTTGTCGTACAGGCTGAGCTGTGCTAAACAATATTACTTTGTTAGAATTGGAGGCCTAGTGGTTAGGACATTGCTATTGGAACCTGAAGGTCACAGGTTCAAGTCCCAGTCCGGGTACCACTGAGGTTCCCTTGAGTACCGTCCTGCATTTAACCCATCACACGTGCACAGGCGGAGCAGCGTGCAGCTATCAACAGCACCCAATGGAACAGTGTAACGGGACAGCACCTTGCTCAAGGGTTCCTCAGTAGTGTCCAGTCTGGGACTTGAACCTGTGACCTTCAGGTCCAAAAGGCAGCGCCCTAACCACTAGGCCTCCACTGCTCTAATGCAGAGGTCACGTTTCGTTTTGGTGGTTGAGTGTGTTCACGATGGGCAGAGGTGGCCTAGTTGTTAGGACGCTGCCTTTGGCACCTGAAGGTCGCAGGTTCGAGTCCCGGCCCGGGCACTACTGAGGTTCCCTTGAGCAAGGTAGCGTCCCACTACACTCCCCGGGCGCTGTTGAAAGCTGCCCGCTGCTCCACGTGTGCACGTGTGATGGGTTAAATGCAGAAGTCACATTCGTCGCATGAATGTGTTCACAATGACAAATAGTCACTTTTACTTCACTACAAATAAACATGCCATAAAACAAATAACTGCTCCTCCCTCTTCCTCCTCACTCAGCACGGTGCTAGCCAGTGTGGGCATCTGTTAGCTTGGAATGTGTGTTTAGTGTTCTCCTCCAAGCGCGTTGTGCTGTCCAGTGATGTGTCAGTTTGAAAAGATGCAGTGACTCTCGTATGTTTGGGACTTTTTTCCAGGCAATTTTTAATGCATTTATGACGTGATGTGTTATGTAATATATGTGATTTGTTTTGCACAGAGCTCAACTGGATCAGTTTGGTAGTAATAACAAAGGCACATCAGGATCTTCACACCACCCACCTGAGGGCGGCGCCCTGGACATTCATGAAGCACAGGTAAATGAACTATGTAAATGAAATGGAACACTCATTTTAAAGCATATATTACATTCTTAAGAAAGGGAGTCATAACAGGCTATTTAGAGTGTTGCCTTAGAGGAACTTACTTTCTACAGATCCTGTTCTACACAGAGCATTTCAGTGGATGGTTCCAGGGTTTCTGCAGAGTCTTAAAATTTTAAAAATTCCAATTTCTGTCGGACTCTTCTAACCCACAGTCAGACAGATTGTGTAAAAATGGAGGAAATTCAAGAACATTGTTACCCTCTTCAGGAGTACTTGATCAACAAAGGCCACTTTAAGATGCAAGGTGAGAGTGGTCACAAAGGAACTCAGGGTCACATCTAAGCAGCTCTTACTTCGACTAATGGTACTTCGACACATTCTGAGTGCCTTTGAATGGAGCACTGTGTTTACCAAGGTACGCAGAACAGACATGAGCCTTAAACACCGTCGATGCCTCCTTCAAATGCCAACGGCGGAAATGGAAAACACCAGGGACTGGTATATATACATACATACATAGCATATAAACAACAGCTCTTTGCACTAAAAACCTGAGAAAAAACATGAAGAAATGGACGAACAGTGAAGTCCAGGCTTTACTGAGCTGATATTTGAGGAAAAGCAGCAGCAATTTAAGGCCTTAAAAGTCTTAAAAAACGTTACGATTTTATGCACTACGTCTTAAATGGCCTACGTTTTGGCCTTAAAAGTCCATCACTTTCTTTGGTACTGGTCCCTAGGTTGATAGCTACCCACTGCTCCACGTGTGGTACCTTGCTCAGTGGTGGTACCTGGGTCAAGATTTGAACGTGTGGCCTTCTGTTCTAACCATTAGGCCACTACTGCCCCCCAGTGCCCCACAGTTTGGTAAATGTAAATAAATTTGTCAGTAATTCGAAGACTTTTTAGAAAGACTAACTTTTCTTGAATGTCCTTTCTACTTTTTTCCAGTGTGGACATGAAATCAGGCTAAAATTGTAATTCTTAATTTCATTTTCACATCCTATATTGTGTGTCTGTGTGTCTGTGTGTGTGTGTATCTGTGTGTGTATGTGTGTGTGTGTGTAGGATCTCAGGCAGCAGATTCAGTCTCTAAAAGAGAAGCTGAAAGAAAGGGAGAGCGAGTGGTGGCAGGTTCACAGCGAGCTGCAGAGTCGCGTCGATTCCCTCTCCAGAGAAAAGCAGCTTCTGCTTAGTCAGTTTGCTCAGTCTGCTTCATACACTGAGTGCAAGAGACCAAACCACAGCACCGGCAGGGCTAGCCCTTACCCAGGAGCACCAAGCATGGTGGGCTTTCTCACATGTATCCACTTACACTGCATGTAGCTGTTCAGTAACGTATACGTCATATTACTTTGATCTGTGAACCTTCTGAAATGATCTACTGTATATTTCTCCATAAATATGACCAAAAACATCGTCCAGTTCCTACAGTTGATCAGGAGAATCAAACAAATTAGACAAAAATATTATACTTACTGAAAATGAGGAAGATTATATATTATATATAATAAATAATAATATATATGATATATCTGTGAGTAGCAAAAGTATATGAACCTGTAGGGTTAGCAGTTAATTTGAAAGGTGAAATTTAAAGTCAAAAGAATTTGTTTCCGGCCGATGGCGTCTTTCAGGTACAACAGTGTAAAACAGTAGTAAAAAACCCAAAACAACAAATGTAAATGTAATGTAAACGACACAATGAATAATACTCAGATCAATATAATAAACAATATATACAATCTGGAAAAGGATACGAAACCTTCTCTAAAATGTTCGGACTCTTCTAACCCACAGTCAGACAGATTGTGTAAAAATGGAGGAAATTCAAGAACATTGTTACCCTCTTCAGGAGTACTTGATCAACAAAGGCCACTTTAAGATGCAAGGTGAGAGTGGTCACAAAGGAACTCAGGGTCACATCTAAGCAGCTCTTACTTCGACTAATGGTACTTCGACACATTCTGAGTGCCTTTGAATGGAGCACTGTGTTTACCAAGGTACGCAGAACAGACATGAGCCTTAAACACCGTCGATGCCTCCTTCAAATGCCAACGGCGGAAATGGAAAACACCAGGGACTGGTATATATACATACATACATAGCATATAAACAACAGCTCTTTGCACTAAAAACCTGAGAAAAAACATGAAGAAATGGACGAACAGTGAAGTCCAGGCTTTACTGAGCTGATATTTGAGGAAAAGCAGCAGTTTTCGCGTTTTTAGGCGCTTCGATCACGTCGCCCTCCATCTTCTCCGATGCTGTCGCTATACCAGCCATCGGCCTGCTTACGTCACTTCAGTGTTCCTACTACCGGTGCACAGACTTCTCTGAAGGTGTGTAGTTCCCCAGGAGATGGTTCCTCTCAAAAAGTCCCTTGAACTGTTTGGTCCGAAAGCATCTGTTATCACATGTCAGTGTCCATCACTCCAGTATCTGACATTTCTTCATGAATAATTACTAGTCCAGACACCTTGCTGAAAAAGAACCATCAGTGGTGTCATTTAAGAGTGGTAACTGAAAACGCAGGCGAAACGGCACCTGTTGGACTCCTTCTCCGTACAGTTAGCGGAGACTTAAAGTGAGAGTGGCTTATTTGTCATTGTGAACATACTCAATCACAAGGAAATGTGATTTAACCCATCACGTGTGCACATGCGACGCAGTGGGCAGCTACATCCGGGGAGCAGTGTAGCAGGACGGAACCTTGCTCTAGGGAACCTCAGTGGCACCTGGACTGAACCTGCAACCTTCTCTTCACAAGGGCAAGGTTCTGACCGCTAGGCCACCACTGCCCAGCCTACTGTGCTTTTATCTGCTTAAAAACTATTTCGGGCATTCGCCACCACCTCTTATAGTGTGATCTCTAGAGTAATGTAAGCATGGTTGTCCCACAGGTCCTTGGTGGCAGGTAGGCAGGGGACCTCATTCCTCGGTGAGTGCACTGGCAGCATGAGGCCACTAGAGGCCACTCGCTTTATGAGTTAGGCTTCTATGGGTTAGTAGCAGGTGTGCCCATTACATGCCTGTGCGATCAGTGAGAGGCAGACCCCCAAAAAGGCCAGTGTGGCAAGGGACGTCCACATCTGGTTTGGGTAAGCTCACGCATGGGGCTGGGTTCAGCTAGTGAGGCCCTGTGCCTGGTTCTAGAGATCTATTCCCCATTTCCCTTAAGCCCAAGAGACCTTCCTTACTTTTTTAATCTGAATGATAAACAGGGTGATTGTCGAAATCACTTGGTTGCTAATATTAGCGATTGTGAGAAGCCAATGTATTACGTCTTTTCATGAGCCACCGTTTTATTCTTTCCATCCCATCCACACCCTCGCACCTTTGGCATGACTTGGCGAGATGTGGTTGCGTCCACTGGGACCTGATTTCATCTACGACCTATTTATTGCACCATCACAAAGGTTTATTTCCTCACTGCAGCAGGGGAAACAGGACAGTCCAAAGCCTGAGTGGTTTTTCCAGTTATCCCTTCGTGAAGTGAATGGGCTTTTGGTAGAAACCCACTCCACCTTCTGTTCAGCGGTTTATACAAGAAGAGAAAACCAGTCACACTTCATGAGATCAGCATTTATACACAGTGTCTTTTCCTTATTCTTCCTGACTTAGCTCCGGCTGATAGTGGGGTTTGGCCTGAGCCAGTGTTTGAGTGGAATTTCTCTTTTGCTCTAGATTTAAGAGGATTTTATCCACCAACTCATCTGTTGCATGAACTCACTATGCTTGGCCTCATTGCTGTTCATGTGCTGCCCCCAGGCCGCACCATTGTGTCTTACAGCCAAAGAACTGGTGAATATTTTCTTGGGAACCGACAAGGTTTCGTATTCACTCTCTGCAGGGTCATTTGGGCATTGGTGGCCTAGTGGTTAGGACACTGCCTTTGGGACCGGAAGGTCACAGGTTCGAATCCCACTACTGAGGTACCCTTGAGTAAGGTACCGTCCCACTACACTGCTCCCCGGACGCTGTTGGTAGCTGCCCGCTGCTCCACATGTGCACGTGTCATGGGTTAAATGCATCTGAGACCCTCTTAACGAGGAACCTCCCCTCTGTCCCCCAGCTCCTGACGTGCTGAACGGCTGCTGTTTAACAGTCATTTCAAATAGAGTTAAAATATTACAGTTTCAATTATCCGAGAATGTTTGACAGTGTAACAGTCCACGTTCATCTATTATTTGTAATGATGGTATTAATTATTTTAAAAATAATGATCAAATATTTTATTTACTGTTTATTTTTAAATTGAATTATTTGTTATTTTGTGTATTATTTATTATTTTTTCAATTATGTATTTTTGCGATTCGTTATTTTATTATGTTTGCTTCAGCGTCTGTGTACATATGCAGATAGATGACGTCAGTGTGATAGTGATCCTGGGCTGCTGTGTTTTGCCACAGAGTGTAGAAGGCAGTGAGGCTGGATCCGTTCACCAGAGGAGGTGCTCCACTCCTGCTCACAGACTGAGGAATGAGGCAACGACAGCAGGGGACATGGTCAGCATGTTAAGACTTTTTCCCTTCAGTGCAAACAATATGCCAGACTGAACTGGTTTTGCCTAGTGGATACGAAACACAGCAGACTGGGGTCTGGTTCCTCAAAGCACACCACACTCCAACAGTGCAATAAGAGTCCTTGGGCAAGACTCCTAACACTGCATTTGCCTTCGCATGCAGCATGATTAAACTGCCAGCGCTGTTTATTAGAGTGTTCGACAGAGGCAAAAATTAAAACAGGTTGTGCTTTACAGTGATTTCACCATGGTAAAGACAGACTGTTGCTTTAAGCTCTTACAGACAAAAATGTAAACTGTAAAAACAGTAAACACATTTGTTTTAATATAAACAAGCTACAATCCAGTCTGCCATAACATGTTATAGCCTTAAATGATAAGTCACAGCAGTACTAAAAAAAAATTTATGTTTTGGTAACTTAAAATATTAACCATTCAAGCAATCGTTAGAAATAATAATAATAATAATAATAATAATAATAATAATAATAATAATTTTATTTATTTAGCACATTTCATACATCTGAATGCAGGTTAAAGTGCTTTACAGGAAGTGCAAATATAGAAAAAAAGAAGTCACAAAAGTAAATAAAAAAAATAAGCAAACAAACAATAAAATTAAATTGTAAATAAATACATAAATAAAAAAAATTAATAACTAAATAGATACATTCATTCATTATTAAAGGTATACAGGGCTCCAAAAAAATTCTTCAGAAATTCTTCCACTAATTTCTTCCACTAGTTTTTAATAACTTGTTTGTGATCATATGTGTGTATGCTGAGTATTGTACCACTGCTGTGAATGTGACTCCAATAAGCCAATAAGGAGCAGATCCCTTTATAGAGCAGGGTGTGTTTTATGATCAGGATCTCTCTGTTACTGTATTACTGTATGATGCTGCGCAGCGTGTTCAGTTTAATGTGGGTTGTATTGACTCAATCAGGTGTATAATGTGGTCTGAAGTGCTCATTAAGCTCTCCAGCAATAATTCATGGCGGTTCGCGCAGCTAATCGACCCAGCGCTTCATAAATAATTCCCCCCCTGTGTAATGAATACGCCTGCCACCGTCTCTCACAAAGTGAGAGTTAAAACCTGATTTTACGTTTCAGTTGTTCGCACTCTTCATAATTCATGATTCCAGTCAGCTGTTCAATAAAACATGATGAGTAAAATAGATCATCAGCGGCCCTGCAGTCTCATCATCCACATCCAACGAGCTGCATACCACGATGATTACTGAGAAGGATTATGTGAAAAATGTATTATTAAAAAAAGTTACATATCATATCATATATTATATTATATTGCATTGTATTATATCATATTACATTATATTATATTATATTATATTATATTATATTATAGTATAGTATAGTATATTACATTATATATTATATATTATATATTGTTATATTATATTGTATTATATATTATATGTTGTTATATTACATTGCATTACATTACATTATATTATATTTTATTATATATTATATTATATTATATTATATTATATTACATTACATTACATTACATTACATTATATTATATTATTTTATAGTATAGTATAGTATAGTATACTGTATATTATATATTGTTATATTACATTGCATTACACTACATTACATCATATTATAATATATTATATTAAAAATACTCACATAGTCAAAGTAAATGTAATTGTTTTCAGTTCTACTATATATGATCTATCTTTGACTTTATTATTTATAGCTATAGTGTTATTTTATTTTATTAATAAATGTTTTTTTACTTTCTCAGACACCCAGTCATTCTATTAAAAACAGTCAAGAAAAAGAAGTGTGGAAAACTCAGTTTATGAGTAAGTATTTACTGTGTTTATCCAAACAGCATAATCTTGCATATATCATATTACACATTAGTGTAGTGGTCCATAACTGTAAGCATTTTCTATAAGACTCTTTAAAGAGAGGGGGGAATTAACTTGTTTAAATTTGACTCCTTAAGTTGATCTTATGTGCTGTCTTTTCTATACAGGAAGGGACTCCTCAAATTCCATGGCATCCACAGCCTCTCGCAGCCCGAGTGACAGCGACACAATTCCATACAGTAATCATGGAGAAAAGGTTTGGCCTTTTTCACTGAAACTTTATGTCTAACTCCTTCCAGACTCTGTAATGTGAATCAAAATTGCTTCTCTGTGGTCAGGGCCTGTGCAGGCCTGCAGAGAGGCAGTTTGGGGTCAAAGGTGGTAGGAGCCAGAGTTTCGTGGCAAAGGAGACACACAGTACTAAATCTTCTGAGTCAGAGCATGGATCTTCAGATATGATGCAGGTACTGGGCCGTGACACACCAATACAGGCTAATAGTCCCTTTAGTAGCACTACATTATTTAAAGTATGTGTTCAGCCCATATACTGTAAAAGTCCTTTACCAAGTTAAAGGTTCTTCTCAGCACATAGTGTGGAACCAAAAGTGACATTAACACACCCATTCACACAATGAAATGTGACCCCAACATTCAACTCATCACACATGCACACGTGAAGCAGCTGGCAGCTATGTAAAGTGTCCAGGGAGCAGTGTATTGGAGTGTAGAACAGTACATTACAATAAGTGCAGCGTGCTGCGAAAATAGAAGAGTTAAGAGGCCCTGGGCCGAAAAAGAGGTGGAAAATACGCATCAAAGGATGTTTTGCCACGCAGTTTCCTTTAGCAGCAGCCCTTGTAAAAGAATTCAGCCTGAAGAGGTTTCAACATGTCACTAAGAACATCTGGAGTTATTTTACTATGGTTATGTTTATATTTGGAGGAAACCGTGGTCTAGTGGTTGGAGTAGAGGACTTGAGACTGGAGAGTCGCAGGTTCCCTCCCCGGGACTGGCAGAGAAAATGTGGGAGGGGAGAACGAGCAAACAGCGCCAAAAGCAAGGGACCTAACCTTCTAGCTGCCCTCCATTGCTCCTGCTTCCCATATATGTATACTGGTGCCACAGTTGGGTTAAATGCAGACGACAAATTTACACAGTGTGTGTAGTACAGTAAAGTGATAACTCTTCAGCTGGAACAACAAGCTTACCAGACTCAAGTAAAAAGTACTGTGGACACTGCGAAACTGCAACATTTGGCACGAGTCTCCGTTACCTGTGATGACAAACGCCACCAAGTGAAAATTTGTCATTGGGAACACACTCATACCCATCAATCACATGTGCACACGTGTAGCAGTGTAGCAGAACGGTACCTCAGTGATGCCCAGGCCAGGACTTGAGCCTGCGACCTTCAGGTCACAGGGGCAGTGTCCTAACCACTAGGCCACTACTGCCCAGTGAAAGTGTACGAGGGTCTGTAGATGCCTTGATCAAGGCCCTGTTGTGTTTGATTCATGATGAATCAAGAGTAAACACCATGTCTGGTTTCAGGCAGCTTTGCTAAGTCCTGGCCCGAGGAGCTGTAACCCACATGTGGCTCTTGGAAGCAGTACAGCTGTGGTTAGGGAGGAGATTCGCTATCCGGACGGTAAGGTAAGGAGGTCAGTGATTTGCTCGAATGTTTCTGGTCGCAACGTAAATGTAATAGCACCTCTGGCACAACTCTCCCTCCGAATGTTCCCGCAGATCGAACAGCTCCTCTCAGACGGGTCGCGCGTCGTCGTTTTCCGGAATGGAACTAAGAAGGAGATCGGTGCAGACCAGAGATCAATCACAGTGACATTCTGCAACGGAGATGTTAAACGCACCCTGCCTGATGGAACAGTGGTATGTACTGAATGGCCTGAGGGAAAGATTGAAGGAGCAGCATTTTTCCCATACCACTATTTTGGGCTTTTGATGAGCGGCTAAGCAAGACGGCTGTGGAGAGAAGATCAATGAGTTCCTGTTCGGTGTTACAGTGGTCTGTGTGTGTCTGTACTCTAATAAGTGATGTGTTTCAATGTTTGTACAAATTTGTGGCCTCCAGATATGGGATTTGTTGGCTTTTGGCCAGAAAACAGTTACTTTGTGTCTAAAATGTGTAATATTGATGATAAGTCACAGAAAAAAGCATTTTTTTTTTTACCAATTTTACCAATGTTTTATTCAATAAAACATAAATATTAGTACTAATAATTATTAAACATTAGGAGCCTTAGAACACTATTTACAAAAGAGGGTAATAATGTTGAGAGACCAATATTCTTTCAAAGAGGCCAAAAAATCTAGTGAAGACCTTGTCATGGTCTAAAGGTGGAGAGGTGGAACCAGCAGGACCACCCATGACCGGAGTGCCCTTGAGCAATGCTCCCCAGCCACTGTGCTGCCCACTGCTCCAGATGTGTGTGATCACTGTGTGGGTAAAACGCAGGGAATAATTCCCCCTCTGGGATTAAATGAGGATAATTATTAATTATTTATATATATTAATGCACATAACTGCTGCCTTCATATCAGAAGAGCTCGACGAGCCGCGCCCCCCAAAGCCAGCCCCCCATTCCTGCAGTAGTTGAAGTAAGCCTATCACGAACTCTGATTAGCTCTTTGGCAAAGTAAATCAGACCATCAACATTGCATTTGCATGCCTTTGCATTAACAGTGGAGGCCCGCATCCGTCCCATGATTCTTCAGTCCGAGTGTGATCCCAGTAGCAACCGCATTTTCACTGTATCAGGAGGATTTTCAACATAACGACATCAAGGTTCACGTCTTATAAACACACACAATTACAGAATGTCCACAAAAAGATGCCCTGACTCCCTTTATTATGTGTGTTTTGGCCGTAACATACAATAAACCAATCAGAATGGCACATCACCTCACTTTTAAAAGGCAGGGGGCGGAGCTATGGCGGCTTGCTATTATAATGACGATTGATGATTACCTGGTAAACCAGACAGGCCTTGGGTGAGGAAGCGGAACCTGCTGCTCGTGCACGAGGTGAAAGCGTGAGAGCGCATCATTTACAGGAGCAGCTCT
>JBBPDA010079510.1:0-12310 GCA_037974385.1 Arnoldichthys spilopterus | reverse complement strand
CTCCACATGTTCTCTCTTTCTCTTTCCCTTCCTTTCCACATGATGCTCTCTCTCTCTCTCTCTCTCTCTCTCTCTCTCTCTCTCTCTCTCTCTGTCTGTTTGTCGGTCTGTCTCTGTGTCTACCTGCTTTATGTGTAGGTCTGTCTTTCTGCCTGTGTGTCCACCTGTCTCCTTGCCCATCTGTCCCTCTGTTGGTCTGTCTGTCAGTGTGTCTGTCTTTCTGGACTGTCTGTTCTGTTTGTCTGTCTTTTTCTCTCTCTATCTGTCTATATTCTTATGTTTCAAGGATTTCTTTCTTTCCTCCGCATCACCCAGCTCAACTTCTTTTTTACTGTCTCCTTTGTCCTCTTTCTTCCTTCCTTCCTTCCTTCCATCCTTTCTTCCATCCTTTCTTTCTTTCTTTCTTTCTTTCTTTCTTTCTTTCTACCCCTTTTTCAGTTTTATATGTGACGATTCGGTCCCATTCCCCTTTCTCCATCTTTTTCTTTTCCCTCCAGCCGTTAGTCTTTGACTAATGCTAGCACGCTGCAGCCTGCTGGTGCAGAGACACCTCCTCTCACATGTGACCGATGATTATGCTCTGTTTATGGGAACTGTTGTGTTGTGAAATTAAAACAGCCCCAGCGTAGCGTGCTTTACAAGAACAGATGAGCGGGGGAGAAAAGGCTGTTCATTCCGGCTCTATATAAACATATGGCATCAAGACTTCTCAAATACGCCGACTGTTACTTTCTCTCCCCAGTTTAAACCAGGCTGCATTACAGGCAGTAATTACACTACACTGAAACATATGTCATATGTTATGGTAATTACAGTCTATTGAGCTCCAGCCCCCTTTATTTTTACTTCCACTTTCTCACTTTCTCCCTCTCAAACATATAAACAGAAACTTTAAATGAATACCACACTTGTTTTTGTAAGTAGAAGAGATTTTCTTAAAAGGTTTCAACCATTTTGCTTTATTTTTTATTTATTTCTTCTTAACTGCTGTGAATTGTGTACATATGAAGAGGTGGGTTGTGCTGGCTGCTAAACAAACTGCTAATCACTGTGTTGCTTCTCCTGTAACCTTGATTATTCCACTTTTGCCTGAGTCAGTGTACAGTGGGAATGTTGTTTTGCCACCTTTTTCCTTTTTTTTTGCCACAAACACTAAAACTACTGCCAACTCTTCTGTCATTTCTTGTGCAGTGATGCATGAGAAGCAATGCTAGGATACTGGCACTGCGGTGCTTGTGTCTCTTTAAGGTCAAGATGTTCTGTATCATTCGTTCTATCACAGTTTTTGATTTTTACTGTTAGATCTAGTGACAAAAAATGTAGCTTGTTTGGGCAGTGGTGGCCTAGTGGTTGTAAGGGCCTACCCTTGTAATCAGAAGGTTGCAGGTTCAAGCCCAACCCAGGTACCACTGAGATATGTTTGAGCAAGGTAAAGTCCCACTACACTGATCCCCTGAAGCTCCCTGTGCACGTGTGATGGGTAAAATATGTAAAATTTTATTGTGGTGCACTTTGTGTGTGATCGAGTGTGTTCACAATGACAAATACGTTACTTTCAACTGATTTCAAAAGTTCTAATAATCTGTCAAGTCAGCTCAGCAAGTCAGAACGTTAAACTACTACACACTAAAACGTACCAGGAGATCACAGCAGGCTAAACAGTAACTGAAACTTCCAACAACCTAGTAATTTCCCTGTAAACTGTCTTATTTTAAATGCCCTCATGGAAAATAGAGGAAGAGTCCATTTACATCTGTTCACCTCAGTTCACTTGTTTTAACCCTTTTCTGCATTGGGGTGGATCCAGTCATTTCTGCCTAGTTGTGTTTTGATGAAATGTGTTTATCTGAACTCTTTAGCATTGCTGTCAATTTGGCTACACAGATTTTAAGGCCCTATTTTTTATTAAAACATTCACTGACCTGATGACCTGATTGTTTTATCAATGCCACTAGTCAGTTATGGTCAAAACAACCCACTGGATTTTACGGTGTGTTTAATTGCAGACCTTTTCCATGAGCTTCCTCACCATAAGTTAGACAAAAGGCTGCTAGTTACAGGTGGCTCTGTTGCACTAGCACACGTTTGAGGATGTTTTATGGATTTTTTCTGGAAGTTTTACAAGAATCCCAGAATTTTATATGATTTTTTTTTACTAATTTGTTTGTGTGTTCAAAGTTTTACAGTAAAGAGAAATCTCGGCCGGTTGAAAGAGGTCTATTTTTAATGAGGTTGTTAAATAATAAAAAAAAAACATTATTGTTATTGCCCCAAATTAATATAAAATATTGCTTTTTGTCTTGGTTTGGACATTAAAGGGTTAACTGCAGTATTTAAGGTGGGACATCAGCCCATCACATTTCATGACTGGAATTCGGTTTGTACTTGCATCTTTTACCACATTCATTCCCATTTGTTTACTTGTTCCTCTATTTGATGTCATGCTGTCAGATCCACTCACACTTTCACCTCCTCACTGTTCCAGCTGTATCCCTGGTCTCACTGATAGGATTCTGAGAGTTGTGACTCTAGTTAGCACTCTGTATTCATCAGACGGTCCGTGCATCTCTGTGGGATAAGAAGTCTGAACTAACTATGTAATGAATTATACCATTACATTTACATGAATAAAAATGAAACAAAGCAGAAATAGTAGTAATAACAACACACTATGAGGCGTTAAAGGGGATAAAGGAATTTTAAAAAGCTTTTTTTTATTCACAAGGCGAAGAAACTACAGACAGAGTCATGCCCCTGTGTTTGCTCTTCCCCCATACTCTCTGCTCTCACACCCACTGGAGCTTGGGACGCTTCCCATACAGGCAAATGGCCTCACTCCATCACTCCCACTTCCTGTTGGGCAAACACTAGTGGCACCCACATGGGCCTTGGCCGTCTTGTCAGTTGAGAATTGTTTTTTGGGGATACATCTCACTCACAAGCAGAGAAGTGATGTGTTTTTAAAAGTGAAAAGGACTGAATGTGAACACACAAATCACGCACAAAGTGCACTACAATGAAATGTGACCTCTGCACTTAACCCATCACATGTTCAAATGTAGAGCAGCAGACAGCAATCAAAAGGTGCCCGGGCAGCAGTGTAGCTGGACGGTAAACTGCTCCAGGGTACCTCAGTATATCCAGAATGGGACTTGAACCTACGACCTTCTGTTGACAAGGGTAAGGTCCACTGGGCCACCACTGCCTGTTTATTTTGAGTGATGATAAACCCGCACGTTATCAATGATACTTCCGTCTGAATCCAGACTTTTTGAGGTCACAACTGGTTGAAACTGGTTCCACCAAAATCTGCTATAAAAATGTACTTTCATTTGTGATCACTCGGATTCATTGAGAGACTCAGGCTTGCCCCCTCTCTCTCTCTCTCTCTCTCTCTCTCTCTCTTCTCTCTTCTCTCTTCTCTCTTCTCTCTTCTCTCTTCTCTCTCTCTATCTCTCACTCTCACTCTCACTCACTCTATCTCTGTTACTTTGCCTTATCTTCTGCTTGGGATCCCAAATCTTTGGGGGACACTTTGTTTCAAGATAGACACCTCTCTCTCTCTGTTAAGTAAAACTTTTAAAATTACTTTACGGTGTAATTCTGACCTCTCCTTGAAGACACATCGACACTCACCAACATCAAAGTATAAATTCAATAAGCTTAACAGAAATTAAAACTATATATCTAAATCCAGTATCACACATTCTATCAACAGTTACTCTGCAATTATTGGATGTTCTTGTCCTAGAGCATTTGCATTGATAGATGAATGTCATGTTTACAAGGACTGAGTGAGTAAAAATGAAGGAAAAGCTCAGCATTACAAAGTACATATGCACCAGTGTATGTGCAAATCAGGGTGGTTATTATGGATTGTAATTGTTGTGTTTCCAGTGTAGGATAAATACCATAAATAACATCTCATCCACTCATCAAGTACGCCCTATATGGCAGCCTGCTCACCATGAACCTCTAGTCCCTGATGTTGCTTCTGTGTCATCTTCTCACATGACAAAGTCTGCTGTCCGATGTTAATCAGTGAAGAAAAGACTCCGAGCTGCTTTGAGGAACAAAAGCAAAAAAATGGAAACATGACCACAACATTTCTGGAATCTCTATTAACAGTTAATGATATTTTTCATTCCATGGAGGCATATAGTCAGGGCATGCTGCTTTTTCAAAGCTACATTTTTATGATGAAATGTGTTCTCTGATTCTTGTTGTTGTGTCCAATCGCAATCATGTCAGTCTTCACAGTCTTAGCCCAATTGCTTTGTATCATGCCGGTGCTTTGAAGCTTAAAAAAAAAAAGGTGAAAACATGGGCCTGTGTGAAACCTCACAGTTACAGTGGTCAAATGGGTTTGGATACATTTAAGAAATTAATTATGAAAAATCCTTAGCATAAGAGAAATAGGCTTTTATACAAGACCTCAGCAAACACCTGCATTCACATGTCAAATTAGCAAAGGTAAAAAAATAAATGGTCCATCGACATGTTTTTCATTTTGTTCAAGCATTTTTCCCAGACGTCCATATCCAATTCCACCTGATTGCTAGTCACATGACACTACCAATGCTGTGAGCACATGCTTCCTCCGAGTCAAAGTGCCACCTCATCTTTTCTAACTGCCTTCTAACAAAAAGTCATTGAACGCTGCCTGTTACGTCAGCTTGCAGCAAAGAGAGAGGGAAGAGAGAGGTGGCCATCCTACCCACCAGAGAGAGCAAGGCAAATTGTGTTGTCTTGACTTTTGCCAAAGAATAGCTGTCACATTGCTGGGGACCAAACTTGCGATCTGCAAGTCAATAGTCAGGTTTTTAAGTGTACTAGATTTTTTTTTCCCTGACGGCAGTTGATTTTGAAGCTGTTGAGTTTAACTTGCCATATTTATGTCTTCACAAACTCCCCAATGTCTTTGAATGAACAGCAAACATGTAGGTTTGTGTCTCAAGAGCAGATTGTAGGTGAAGGATGGAGGCTTTAAGCTACGTTAGCATCTCCCCACTTTTTTTGGGCAGTTGTGGTCTAGTGGTTAGGACCTGCCCCTTGTGAACAGACGACCACAGGTTCAGGTGTTTGCCTGGGTACCACTGAGGTACTATTGACCAAGGTACCATCTGCTACATACTAAACTGCTTCCCGGGCACTGTTGGTAGCTGCCTGCTGCTCCAAGTGTGCACATGTGATGGGTTAAATGCAGAGGTCACATTTTGTTGAAGTGAACTTTGTGTGTGATTGTGTTCACTTTCACTTTCTGAACTCCATATATAACATGAAACATGACACAGTTTTCTGGTCTGTGTGAGGGGTTTTTAGGTTTAATGTAGAAAAACGATATTTAGCACATTTAATTCCAAAGGAAATGGTACAGTAGAAAAGTGAATAATATATAAAAGACACTGATTTCAGTTACATTTGAAGTCCTAAAGCAGATTGCGGTGTATTTAAATTTATTACCGGTGGCCCAACTCCATCCATACCGTCAAGTATTATTTTTCTGTTACGTCAAACTTAAGTAGCACTTGACACATTGAATATTAAATCATTACAAGAAATGGGCTTTAGCACGTTAAATACATTAGCCAACTCTTATGTTTCATTTGTTTTGTTTAAGTGGTCATTTTCATGCATAATGGCTAATAGCATGCACTTAATCAATGGTCGACACCAGAGCACACGAAATAAATTTGGTGCAATTAATACAGACAGTATGGAAGGCTTTAATGATTTACTCAGTAGCCTCCATGCTTTTCCAGATCACTTCTTACTGTCTGGCTTTAGTGAAGTAGACAAGAATAGCCATGTTGCTTGGGACGATTCTGCTATCCTTTCAAATATAGTAGTTAGCAATTAACGTCTGGGCCTATACCCAAAGCTTTTGGCCCAAACCCATGACACAATCACAAGCAGAGTCCAGCAAGACCTGACGTAATAGGGTAGAGTTCAAGTCAGGGACACTTGTTCTGCACCTTCCCTCACGCAACAGACATAACCGTCCCATAAACAGGTCATGACAGGAGTCATAAACTGTCATGGGTTGTCATGACAAATTACATCCACTAATAATCAGTCATTTTACCAGTAATTGACATGAAAGATGGCACAATTTTTGATGCGAACATCAAATATTATGTCATAGCAATTACTCTTAATGGTAACATGACACTGTGAGACAATATGTCATGACAACCCATGACAGCACGTTATGTGTTTAAGGTAATGTTAATTATGTAGCAGGGATCAAGCCATTCTCGCATTAAGAGCACCCTCACTGTGCTCACCGCAGTTCTGAGAGCATTTCAAAGCTGAATTTAAAAACGATGCATTAGGTGAAAAGAACAGAACTGGCACAGTGGTCCATTATCGTTCAAACCAGTTGCAGTTAATGTTGATTCAGTTTACAAATATTTGGAGAAAGTTGTATTTTAAGTAAAAATGAGTACATCATCTACAGACAACACACTCATTTTAATTAAGAGATTAATATTATTTGTTTAAATGAATAGACACTGTGCTAAAAATAGTAGAAAAATGCTATATTTTAATGTACTTACTTTTGCTAAGAAATTAACAATACATGTAATTTCACCAATATTCCAAATTCCAATATTCCACCAACTGTGGGTGCCTGTGGTTAATGGGAGTATATGTGCGCTTGGCTGAGGTAAGCTTTAACAGCTGACCACACCAAAACATCTGTTATTGGTCAGGATAAAAGTGGTTGTGAACACACTCAAACACACGAAATGTGACTTCTGCATTTAACCCACTGCACATGCACCCGGGGAGCAGCGTAGTGGGGCGGCACCTTTCTTAAAGGTACCTCATCGGTACCCAGGCATGGACTTGAACCTGCAACTTTCTGATCACAAGGGAAAGGTCCTAACCACTGTGGCCACCAAGTGATTGATAATAGGCTTATTTGGATATTGCGACTTTCTCAGTTGCAGTGTCACAATGATCAATGACCTAAAAACCGACCCGCTGGCTTCAGAATTGTCCCCTTTAATTCTTTAAAGGTTTGTATTTTTTTCCCTAAGGTTAAATTGTTAGGGCTTAGTTACCACAAACGTGACCCTTTTTACAAAACCATTTTCCAACCTGGCTTCCTCCCTTAGAATTTAATGTGATAACTTGTTTATGGTGCCATTAAAGCTGACACATGTAAATGATCTCTGTTCTGAGAGATCTGTTCTGACTGCTTTGTATCATGTCTCATTTAAAAAATCAGTCCAGACTGAAACATAGGCAGAACCCTTGAACATTTGGAAAGCATTGGTTTCTGTGGCATCGCAAAAGCAACATGGCCCGTTTTTGCAGCTTAGTTTTCATCTATGGAGTGTATGGGCATGAATGGTATGATCTGAAATTTTCAGAACACTGTTAAGGTCATACTCAAAATCTTTCTTCATTTGTTAAAACCATGAAAATGTGGTTTTCCATGAGCCATATCAACTGGACCAGCATGTAAAACTGGAGCTTTATGTGTGTTACTGGGTTTTTGTCACTGTAAAAGAAGCACCATACTGCCTTTGTTGTTAGTTTCTGAGAGCGTGAGCCCTTCAAAAAGGGATTCGATTTGCTTTTGAGTCACAATAAAAGATGACTGGAGTGTGAAGTATACTTTGACTCATGGTCTTGCTTTCTCAGAAGAAGTTTGTGGCACAAACTCATTCTTAATCAATAAAAAAATAAAGAATAAAAATAAAAATGTAAAAAATAAAATTAAAGAATGGATTAAATAGGTACTTTTTTGCCTCAACAGTTAAAGGCTTGGGAACTACACAGTGGTGAGCCTCTTTGTTAGTTCTATCTACCCTGGGCCTAAACTCAATTTATATCTTATGAGCTCTGCTTACAATGTAGATGCACTTTGAAGTTCACATTTATAGACTGTAGTCCATCTGTTTCTCTGCATCGTCTGATAGCCCTCTTTATTCGTTCACGAACTGTGAAGAACATTTTTTGGGTAGTGGATCATTGTCAACACAGCAGTAATATAGACATGCGAGTGTTTTTACATGGTAGGTGTGCCTAATGAAGTGGGCTCATCAATGTCTGTTTTAAGCAGCCGGCAGCGATGTTGCAGTCCCACCCAATTTACATGAAGCTTCATAGAACTTAGTGCATTCGTTTGCTTATCTCACACAGTCTTGCTCTTCTATGATTCTCAGACCCTCCAGTGGTGGACCCATTCTTTCTGGACGTCCGCTCTCCAAACTATGAATCTGTCATCCTCCGCTGTGTGGTTCAGAAGTCCAACCCCAGCCGCATAGCCAGCGCCCGCTGGTATCGGAACACCATTCCCATCCGGACGCCTCCCGTGGACCCTCAGGATGTTCCACAGCTCCGCTTCAAACTGGACCCCACCAACAATGGCACATATGAGTGTAAAGTGAGCAATGGTGTTGGGACCTCTACCTGCACCTTCACTGTCTCAGGTTAGTGACTCTAACATGTGAAGATGTACATCGTTTACTTTGACCATAAAAGTCAAGGGCAATCACCGGCCCCTGCTATAACATGGACTAATGATGTAGGTTCAGAGGTGGCACATAGTTCAGAAAAAGATGGTATCAGCTGTGTGAGGAGAAGCTGATTTATCTAAAATAGAGATCAGTTACTGTCCTGGGCGGTCGTTGTCTAGCACAGTTTGGTCTTTTCCCTGCTCAAACACACCTAATTCAACTCATTCGTTAATGACCAGGTTTAGTGGTCAGAGTTTGAGCAAAGAAACCAGCAAAGGATGAAGAACGCCATCCCTTCAGTGCCAGAATTGATAACCCCAGTCTAAGACATGATATCATGCCTAGAAGATAGAAGTTGCCTGCAATTTTCACAGATTTGTTATTTATCAGTTTCATCTTTGGCATAGTTGTATAATCCAGCATTGTCTCTGGATATCAAGCTGGCGACCATGATCCCCATTCACTGACCAGAGTGGACACAGAAATTTTTAATTTCTTTAGGCAGTGGTTTAAAAGACAACACTTTCTCTCCTCTGCTCCACAGGTCATCACTGATGCACTCAAACAACAGTATGTTGCCAGACTGGGAAAAATCCCTCTCTTTTATGCTTAATATGAAAATTATTGTTTAGCCAGGATGTTTCACCTTATGGCATTTCATATACATTTATATACATCATAACATTTTCATTAAAAAGTGTAGATAAAAGCAAAATCAATCTTTTAATCATTAATCCAGTACACCTTTATAGTAAAACTACTAATATGACACATTTATACATTATTTTTGATAGTTTATAACTGGTTCATGAGGTTGTAAATAACTAAGGGCAATTTATGGGTGGAGATGTGGTGGTGCTTATACTAAGCACTCACCAACACTCAAATTACTGTGTCTGTTTGTCTGTTCAAAGAACTTGCAAATTGTAGGGGTTGTGATTGAGTGTAATCTGTGATAATACAGTACAACAACCTTTTAAAGATGTTACAACTGCTTAATGCTGGTGGGCATTTACAACCTAACTAAAAACACAAATACATGAATTATAATCCATTTATAAATCATTTATAAGCATAGTCTCATTGTAAAGTGGTACATTTATACAAAAATGTAAAAAATCCTTAGTAATTAGCTGGGAGCTTATTATTAGCCCTTTTGTTGTTGTTTTTGTTAATAATAATAATAATAATAATAATAATAATAATAATAATAATAATAACAATAATAATAATAAAGATAATTATAATTGTGAAAACAAAATTAGTATTTTTCCATTTAGATATTAATTTAGTTTTTTGTATTATTTTTGAGTATTCAGCTTATGATAATATTTTAAAGAATATTTGAAAATACAGATATCCAATAGTTGCTTTTCTTGTAATTTAGATGCTAAGTGGTTGGCAGTCAAAATTTTGGAACGAGTATGCCGGTCACAGAATTTTTAATTTGGTCATTTGGCTGATAACCATAAAAGTATTGAATTCATCTTTCATAATTATGAAGAACTTTAGCTAATTTCAGTGAGTTGGCCACTTTTCCTCACAGCTGCATTTGCATTTGCATTTATCTGTGCTATGTTCAAAGCACAACATGCGTTTACCCCACACACTTCCTCCGTGATTCATCTCTCAGCTGTGGGAAATTGCCGGGGCCTCTTTTTAGATTTGACAGCTTTCCTCTTACCAAAGAGAGCTTATCTCTGGCTTGGCCGTGGCACGACATATCCACAACATGGCAGCTAAAGCGTGCTAATGCTATCAGCTAGCTCTATCTCCGCACCGAGCACAGCTACAGCTGTTCAGTAAAGAGGACTCAAGGCAATCACTTTGCAGCCCTAGAGATTGCAATCCGGAACTACTACTTCTTTTTGTCTTCTCAAAGCTGATGCAATACATTTACAATACATTACGACAGATTCTTTGAAGAGTTTTGTCCTAAGAATAAATTGCTCTGTGACCTGTCAATGAAATTAGCTCAGATGAGATTTTAGAGACTGGAGGATACGGACGTGTTGCTCGTGAGTGACTTTTAGAACATGGTTGGCCGGTCCCAGGCAGACGAGGAAACTGGTTTAATACTGCGTACATTACAACAAAATGGAACATGACCTATATTGTAACATCTGCCATCTGTCGATATACGTTCATGCGTTTCATGTAGAGATGCTGTTTGTATTACATGGGATTAGTTTCACCATACAAGATTGATTTCATCGGCACATGATAAAATCAACCTATGTGAATGTTTTTATTTTTTGTCATTTTGCTTATTACTTTCAGCTTCTTGCTGTTGTCTCTGTTTAAAGCCCTTGTATAGCATTATTGCGAAAGCAGACCGAGAGACCAGGTCAGCCTAGCTCCCCCAATTTATGGGAGGAGTTCATCTCCACATTGTCCCTACCATCAGGGGATTGTGAGCTTGATCCAGTTATGGTGCAGCCATTCATGGCTGGGAGTCCAAGAGATCACGAAAGGCCTTAGTCTCTGTGGATGGGTGGGGTGGCTCTTCCTCTGCCCCCATGACAGCATGATGCTAACCAACATGGCTCACATAACACAACTGGCAGTGTTCTGGTTTACATGCTTAAGGTTTATCAGCTTCATGTATTGTTTTAGGCCTCGTTATCATTTAGTCGTTTCTGATACTGTTGCAAAAGATTGTATGGCCTCATTTTTTGGGCTTTGTTGCTGTCTCTAATCTCTAAAACTAAGGCATTATCATTTGTACGTTATATTAAGTTCTGTCCACTAAATTAAGCTATTTGTTTTACTTTTCAGCTCAACCATACAGTGCAGAATTTTACTTTGACACGCCGAACCCCATCCGCATTCTCAAAGGCAACAACTATTCCTACAACCTGCAGTGGACACAGAAAGAACCCAGCGCTGTGGATCGAATTATCGGATACTGGATCAATGTCCAACAGGTAAACACACAAACACACACTCTCACATAAATACAGCCACTGGAAAGAGAGCCCAAGTCTCAAACATTCCCCCCTTTAGACACATTCATTCTTTTATGCGGTGGTCCTATTGGCTGCTAAGGTGACATATTGGAAGTAAAAGCCTGCATGTACACTTACGTCTCTTTCTGTCTTTCTTGGTATCGGGTGTTGGTGTGAGTGAGTAATTAGGCTGAATAAATGTTTGTGTTTATAATAGCGGTCAGGGGAATAGAGAGGGCTGTGCGAGAGCAGGCGGCTGATCGATTAGCGCATGTACTGCATTAACAACGTTTAGAACACACCTCTCAAAGGACAGCCACCTCACACCCCAACAACACACACTCTGTCTCTCACACACACACACACACACAAGCTCACACTTGAATCAGCCTGAGTGTGACTGCTCACTTCCAAACATCTGCCATGCCTCATAAATCGTTTTTGGTTTCTCACTTCTTCTCTCTGGCCCTGGAATTCAAGATTCAAGATGCTTTATTGATCACGTAAGCAGTTACACGCATCCTCAGTACTGCAAGTACAACATGCAGTTAGATGTGCCCAGATTGTTGCTAGGACTGTGCACGTTTAAGCAGAATTAACAATTAGATTAAATTAAAAGAGAAATTAAGAAAAGTGTAATGTAAAGTAATACAAATATAAGGAAAAAAATAGAAATTCCAGAACAGATAAACTATTAAAATGTAAATAATAAGTGTACATTGTGCATATAGAGTAACTATGTATGGTAATATGCAGAGTGCAGTTATGTTAAGAGTTAGAAGCTGTGGTAGCATGTCCTAGTTAAGCAGTTTCAAGTCAAGTCAAGTCAAGTTTATTTGTATAGCGCTTTTTACAACTGACGTTGTCACAAAGCAGCTTTACAGAAAC
>JBBPDA010079489.1:0-12311 GCA_037974385.1 Arnoldichthys spilopterus | reverse complement strand
CTACAGCACTGTGCTAATGATGCAGCAGAGGCTGTAGGAACAGTGTGCTCCAGCTCTGCCCACGTTCACACAGAGGGGTTTGTGGGTCATCAGCAGAATTTGAGGCTCCTGTGGGAATTGTCTGCATTAACCTTCAAGGATTCATTCACTTCTATTGCTACAGGAAAAGCTGGAAGTTCACCAGGTTCCTAATGCTTGGGGAAAAGCCTGTTGTCTGTGAATCTACATGATTTTTTTATTTTTTATTTTAGACCTAAACTTTTTATTTATGATGTAGTTATTAATTGCAGCCATTCACCTTTATACAATTTAAGGTTATTCATTGTAACTGAACTGAGTAAATTAGCAGTAAAAAATGGAAAAACAGTGAGGTCTAAACCTTTTGCCTAGTAGTGTATATAATATATAGTATATAGACATATATAACACATATATATTACATATTTCTATTCTGGCCTTGCAAACCTCTTTTTACACCTTTGTACAGATTCATTTTAGTGTGTATCGATTGTTTATTGTGTGCATATACTGTTTTGTCAGGTTCAAGACAGGGGCTCAAGTGCAGCTTGAATCCAGTTTATTACACAAATCCAAATCAAAGTCAAAACATGAGCTAAAAATAGTCGGTGCTGCATCACATATTACAGCTTAGACCTCTTTTTAGAGCTGAACCTTCACGTTCAGTAATATATGTGGACGTAAAACTCCTGAATATTAACAGTAGGACTTTTTAGCCTTTGTGCTAACTCTAGCTGCTGACCAGGTCATAGAGTTCGGTTTATGTAGGTCAGGGGTTCCCACCACTTGTCCTGGAGGGTCAGGAGAGTCCAGGAGACTTTGCTGGTTTCTACCAAACTGTGCTGGACACCGACCCTCCAGGGCCCAGGGTTGAGCCCCTGTTCTAAGCATAACATGACACAGTGATTCTGCTGGTCCAAAGCTCAAATGCAACTGGTTCCCTGTGCAAACTAGTGTGGATGTTCGAGCAAATGCAGCTAATGCCTGACCATAGAAATTAGATTCATCAGGTCATTTCGAGGCTCAAATGCCCTCTGCAGCGTGAACAAAGCCTCTGTACATCTTTTAGTTTCCCTGAATCAGTTAGCATAGCTGAGCTACCCTACTGAATTCAGTTAGTTAGCTTAGTTAACAGTTAGCCTAGTCAGTTAGCTCAGTTAGCCTGTAGCTAGGTGGTGGGCAGGGAGAATGGGAAGTGGAAG
Source organism: Arnoldichthys spilopterus (assembly GCA_037974385.1). Taxonomy (NCBI): domain Eukaryota; kingdom Metazoa; phylum Chordata; class Actinopteri; order Characiformes; family Lepidarchidae; genus Arnoldichthys; species Arnoldichthys spilopterus. The sequence goes on along the minus strand of JBBPDA010079489.1, from coordinate 11,091 downwards.
GACATTCATCTTGCATCTGTTTTCATATCACACCCATGTCGGTGTGTAGGCTACGGTTATGAGCACGTGCGTCTCTTGTCTTACCCGGGGAACAACGGCAGAGCGAGCGAAGAAAGAACTGTCAGGGTCACAAACACCGAGCAGAAGCCAGAGGCCACGCTGGATGGGAGCGGTGAAGTGTGCCTGTGTGCGTGTGCATGGCTACCTTGGGTTTGCATGGGGAGCTCGCGCATGCACAAACCATTTAGTATCTGTCTGTTTATTCTACTTGTGTAATTCAAGTGTCATTGTTTGCTGAGGAAGTACACTCGAGCAGAGCACGTGTGCCTGTGTGCGAGCGCTCACATCGCTTTATCAAGCGTGTGGGTTCATAATGTATTTTACACACTTTAGGTGTCGTTGGCTGTGATTACGGTTACATTACCTTCCTGGAATCCATGTGGTTTAATAAGCGTCGTCGTACTTTTTTTTGCGGCCTTGTGGACACAGCTCGAAACGGAGCGGAAAGACTCCTCTAATCAGAACTTGGCTCAGCCTCCTGTCATGTGGCCCGCTGTGCAAGGCTGATATGATCAGACGAGTGAAGGGTTGCTAGTAAATATTAACTGAGAGCAGCAGCGTCGTAGCAGGTTTGGGGAGAAAGTGAAAGCAATACGGGGGCCGAATCCATGGCTGCGTTCGTTGGAGAACAGCGCGGGGGCTGTAGTCTTAGAGAGCAAATTCTCACCGGCATGGTCAGTCTTTAATGGCGCTCTTGTGCAAAGCCGCTTCCTGCCCACTTTGCTCCGACACACGCTGTAAGTGCTACTTCAGCTGCCGTCTTTTTGATTCTCATGACAGTTTATCTCTCCTCCTTTCAGACCCTTCAGGAACCCAAGCCGCTGGCCACCTGAGAAGCACCAGCTTATGCAAGGCAAGAAGCAGCAAGACAACCTGGTGCCCAGAAGTCTGAGGAAGCACCACCTGGAGAGCATGAGGTCTGACCCACTGTAGGAGACGGAGAAAGCGAGAGAGGATAAAGCAAGACGGTATCCGATGATCGCCACTTCTCAGAAGCAGAGGAGCGCACACTCTGTAACATGAGGGTGGACATAAAGGGGCTTTCGCCTTATCCATGCTCTGTCCCTCCATGCTGACAGGCTCTTTTTAGCCATCACTTTTTGGGGGGAGTCACTTGCGATGACCCCCCCAGCTACAGGGGTCTAGCAAGGAACCCAGGTTGTCCAGAAGCGGTTCTTCTTCCACCATGTTCCGGTAGCCGAATGCCAAACGCTTTGATCTCCAAGAAAGTACTGATTGACTGTTGGGCTTAGACAATGCAACTAGTCTAGATCCCACTGCCTCTTCTCCTTGGACAAACCCACTTGTGACACCATTACGCAACTGATGCTCTTCCTCTTTCTCTAGTGTCCCCCAGCCTCACCTTGACATTTTTAACCTTGCTTCTGCTTTACCTTTTTCGGTTGCGGTTTGACTCTGTGCTTTCTGGGAGTTGCTGTGGAGTAACGTAGGAGTGTCAGCGTAACCCGTATTTGACCATGGGTTGCCGGCAGAGTTCGGAGGAAAAGGAGGCGGCCAGGCGCTCGAGGCGCATCGACCGGCACCTTCGCTCGGAGAGCCAGCGGCAGCGACGCGAGATCAAGCTCCTGCTTCTGGGCACCAGCAACTCGGGCAAGAGCACCATCGTCAAGCAGATGAAGATCATCCACAGCGGTGGCTTCAACCTTGAAGCCTGCAAGGAGTACAAGCCGCTGATCCTCTACAACGCCATTGACTCGCTCACCCGCATCATCCGGGCCTTGGCAACGCTTAAGATTGACTTCCACAACCCGGACCGTGCCTACGATGCTGTTCAGCTCTTCGCCCTCACCGGACCTGCTGAGAGCAAAGGTGAGATCACGCCCGAGCTCCTGGGTGTGATGAAGCGCCTGTGGGGCGACTCTGGCGTACAGGAATGCTTCCAGCGCTCCAACGAATACCACCTGGAGGACAACACGGCCTACTATCTGAACGACCTGGATCGTATCTCTGCACCCGAATACATCCCGACTGTGGAGGACATCCTGCGCTCACGGGACATGACCACCGGCATCGTGGAGAACAAGTTCACCTTCAAAGAGCTTACTTTCAAGATGGTGGACGTGGGCGGCCAGCGCTCAGAGAGGAAGAAGTGGATCCACTGTTTCGAGGGTGTGACAGCCATCATCTTCTGCGTGGAGCTGAGTGGCTACGACCTCAAACTTTACGAAGACAACCAGACGGTAAGGACATAGGCAGTGACTCGAGTTGCAGAGTTAGTGAGGCTTGGGGTCAACAGATCATGTTTACAGTTTGTGTGTTGAGATAAGGTCTGCAACGATTCGCTGTAAACTGAAAATTCGTTTAAATCATTTATATTATATAATAATTCGTATTTTTTTACTAATAATTGGTTTCACACAAAATTATTAAAAAATGTGTTGCAAGGACAGAACATTAGGGACAAAGTGAGGGAAAAAACAGGTCCATGGATACAATTAATTAATTAAATTACTAATAAACGACAGCTTAATCAATTACATTGCGTAACACTGCGTAACACTGCGTAACACTACGTAACACTGCGTAACACTACGTAACACTGCGTAACACTGCGTAACACTGCGTAAGACTGCGTAACACTGAGTAACACTGCGTAACACTGCATAACACTGCGTAACACTACATAACACTGTGTAACACTGCGTAACACTGCGTAACACTGCGTAACAGCTCTATTTTATTTTTGTTCCTGGATACAAAGTGTGTTTTACCGTTTACCTAAAATCAGCAGAAAGTGGCTGATGTCTCACAAAAACTTTGCTTCTGTGCTCAGGACAACGACATTTTGACCAGAAATCTCATAACATTGTGTTATTAATAATCATTAGATAATAATCATTAATTATTAGTTGCATTGCACCAACAAGCAGACATTGGTTCCCTGTACAGGTGGAGATTTGAGTGATGGGAGGGGAGAGAGCATAGAGGTGTAGTGGCCCAATCAGTCAATGAATCGAATAATAATAATGAACTAATTAATTTAACTGTGCCTGTATATTTATTATGCAAATAATATTGATATGCAGTACCAGCCCGGATCCTGTGGATCATGAGCAGCCCTGGTTCAGATCATGCATGAGAACATATTGTAGGACTGAATAAGAGAAGAGAAACTAAGTTTGAGCTCTGGTTGGCTCCTGCTTTTTGGGGTCCGGAAGCTTCCTTACAGGAAATGGAACTGAAAGATGGAAAGTGTAAACATTAAATCGGAGGAAGGGGACACACATGGTCTTCCCCCATGAGAACTTCTTTCACATTTCCTATGTTCCCTTAAACCAGCGCTGGGCAACCCTGGTCCTGGAGGGGTGGTGCCAGCACAGTTGGGTGGTTCACACACTCGCTAACAGTGAACAGGTGAGTTGAGTCAGGTGCGTTTGAGCACGGAACTGCGCTGGACACGGGTCCTCCAGGACTGCAGTTGCCCACCCCTGCTCTAACCGTAGGTGTGCCCGATTCCAAGATGAGCCTGGCACGATACCGCCTCAAGCAGAGCCAAAGCAAACAGGCGGAAATGAGCAATAAAGTTAAGGCAGCAGCGCCGATGTGTTTGAAAGCCAGGTCGATTTGCCTGGAGCCTGGCTCAGATAAGGGGGGGGGGGGGGTTGGGCAGAGAGGGGTGGACGAGCGCAGCTGTGTTTTCTGGCAATTGAGGTGTCCAGATAATGCAAACAGAGTCGCGCGAGGCCTGACGTTATCAGCGCTATGCTGTGTCATCCACACCGTAAATCCATCCTTCCGCCTGGCCCCTGACGCCCCTCCGTCTTTATCTCCCCATTTCACATTTCCCGTGTGCCACCCTGCCCGCGGAACCCGGCCCCCGCGCCCCGCACTCCGACACTATTAGGCCTGGCCTCTGCAAATAACTGGCAGCTGATGTTCACACTGACTGACCAAATCTGATGCTCTCGCTGGCTCCCTGGGAAAACGCAGGACCTGACTTCTTCCTTCGCTTCGGCTCTCGCTCATCGGCGGTTTTCCGGGGGCGGACGCCTCCCAGCGAGCCGAGGTGGCGCCGTGGCCTGGAATATCAATTAGCAATGGGGAGTTAAAAATAAAAGTGTTCTGTGAGTTTGGGGGCGGGTGCAGGGCGTGTACAGGAGTGATAATTGAGTTCACAGTGCAAGGCGTTAGGATGTACCTGTGAGAATTAGCGGCTCAGGCACCAGGGGAAATAGCGGATGTGAAGTCGGTTGTGTTTGTCCTGCTGTGCTTAGCGTGTGCGTGTGCGAGCGATGCGGTGATAAGGATGTGGCGAGCAGAGGAAGTTGAGAGACGGAAGGAGATTAAAGTCAGCACTCTGTGAGGGGACGGTGGGGAAGCCTTGATGCCCCCCTTAATCTCCAACAACTGCCGGAGCGCTTCGGGCCATCTTCGAGCGTGAGTCAGTGTGTCGCACAATTAGCCCGTGAGCGTCTGGGGATAAGTGCACAGTGTTCAACAACCGCATTCAAGCGATAGTTTGGAAAAAAATGAAATATTTTGTCGATTTTTTTCATGTGAAAATAAGGACACGCCCTCTACTGCAGGGGTGTCCAACTCTAGGCCCAAAGGACCTTTGGCCAGCACAGTTGGGTAGTTCCACCTCTCAGCCACACTCACTAAGCCTGACTGCTGTCTGAGCAGGGGAAAACTTAAATATGACGCTTATTCTGTGATGTGGTGCTAATTTCTAAATAAACATAAAAAATTAATTATGGCATAATTTGCACATGAATCACACATATACATGATACACAGCGTATATACAAATCAGCCGAAACATTAACACCACTGACGGGTAAATAATATTAACTATGTCAGTCAGTTCTCGAAGTCGATGTGCTGGAAGCCGGAGCGTAAGGATCCGAGCCACTTTGACAAGGGCCTTACTGTGAGCGGACAACAGCGTCTCCAGAACGGCAGGTCTTGTGCAGTGTTCCAGGTGTGCAGTAGTCACTACTTACCAAAAGTCCAAGGAAGGAGAACTGGTCAATCCCTGACAGGGTCATGGGCACCCAAGGCTCACTGATGCATGTGGGGAGCGTAGGCTGGCCCGTCTGGTCCGATCTCACAAAAAAAGCTACTGCGGTTCAGAAAGTGATGCTGACTCTGAGAGGACGGGGTCACAGTGCAACACAGGGGGACCTTCTCGATATTAGGCAGGTGGTGTTAATGTTATGGCTGATCAGTGTATATTTGGGTTCAGCTTTTTCACCACACTATCGCTTTAAGGACTGACCCGAAGCACAGGATGTCAGACGTCCTGCGAAAAGAAGCAGCATGAGCCATCATGCATCTTTCAAGCCGTTAGACACGTGCCCTGCCAGCGCGGAGCCTGGGACGCCCTCTGGGCTCCTGCAGAACTCAGTTCATTTCATAAAGCGAGCAGGTGGATGAGTGTGCGAGCGAGGGCCTGGGGCAGGCGCCTTGAATTCGATTAGGGAGCGAGTATTCGGCGCATTAGGACGGTGCCCACTGCACCCACAGAACCCTCGGACACTCCGGCGCTGTGGAGGCAGCCAGGTCTCGTTTCAGAAATGTTTTACACTTTAGGCAATTTGCCAACAAATACATCACAACACACCATGCCCACATCTAGTTTGCCCAAACCAGCTGGTTCCACGTTATTCCAGTGGTGCTGGAGTGCTGTTCTCCAAGGGTGTTCTTCACACTTGTGCCAACAGCTGAGTTCTCACCCAGGAAAAGTCCTGCGCTCATTACTGCAGGTTAAATCTGAGCCGCGGATCGGTCGCACAACGCCACATGACGCCTTTGTGTACAGAGTTTTTTTTTTACAAAATGGAAGTTTACAGATTCAAATTTTTTACATTTTGTTGCAACAAAGGGGTGGAAATTCATAATAAGCCCCTTTTTTTTGTGTGTGTGTGGGGGGGTTTCCTCTACTTCCTTGCTGACTACTCCACTCCAAGACTATTTTCATGGATCGATTACACAGTTGACACCGTTGACCTACATAAGTCTTTAATGACACATGACATTAGCCATAACATTAACACCACTGACAGGTGACGTGAATAACATTAACTCTTTAGTTATTTCACTACAATGGCACCTGTCAGGGGGGTGGGATGTATTAGGGAGCACGTGAACAGTCAGTTCTTGAAGTTGATGTGCTGGAAGCAGGAGCGTAAGGGTCTGAGCCACTTTGACAAGTGATGCTCTAGACGATTGTGTCGGTGAATCTCCAGAACGGCAGGAGTGTCCCTAGTTGGTACCTACCAAACGTGATGCAAGGATGCACAGCTGCAACAGGGACACGCTCAGTATTAGGCAGGTGGTCATAATGTTATGGCTGATTGGTGTAAATCAGTGCTTATAAAGGTTCCTGATGACAAGCATCACGTCATACAGTTTACGTCCTTCAGTTGCACCTCAGGAAGTGATTGTGGGTGACTTGTGAACACACGTGGCTTTTTTCTGGCCTGAACATAGGCTGCGTTCACATTACCAGGTCAAAGTGGCACAAATCCAATTTCTTTGGCCTTAACGTGACACAGATGTGAAATGAGCTGTGTGGATGCACAAATCCAATCTTGTCTGTAATGGCTCTATAGTCTCTACCTAGTGCACAACACTATGCAATAAAGGGGCTTCGGCACCCAAACAGTACTTCACAAAGAGCCCATTGGGATTTGGTCTGTGTGCACAGATCCCTAGTGGCCTTACACTACATTATTTAGGTAAATGAGTCAATAGATTCATGACTCACAGAGTGCACGAAGGCACAGGGAGCCATTTGGGATTTGAACATTCCTGAGGCACAGAGTCCGTTCATGTGACATCATTGATTTGGATGCAGGTCTGAAGACTATTACAGTTACATATCCAGACGAATGTGAACTGGGATCTGAGCTGGCTGGCTGTGGTTATGCTGCACAGCAGGTATGTGGGCGTCCTGTTGTGTCTAGCGGGGCACATTTCTAGTCCTGGAGGCCTGGTGTCCAGCTCAGTTTGGTGACTTACCTGCACAAACACACCTGGTTCAGCTCACCCGTTCTTTACCAATCTTAGTAAGTGTGTTTCCAGGAAACTACCAACCTGTGCTGGACACCAGCCCCCCCCAGGACCAGAGTGATACACCCTTGGTCTAAAAACGATTAATCCAATAAGGTGGTCCAGGAATGTGAGGGTCCAGCACAGTTTGATGACTTACCTGCACAAACACACCTGGTTCAGCTCACCCGTTCTTTCCCAATCTTAGTAAGTGCGTTTCCAGGAAACTACCAAACTGTGCTGGACACCAGGCCTCCATGACCAGAGGGATACTCCCCTGTCTAACCCAATAGGGTGGTCCTGGAGTGCTGGCGTCCAGCACAGTTTGGTAGTCCTCCTCTCCCAACACATTCACTAAACCTGCCAATGAACAGGTGAGTTGAACCAGGAGTGTTTCAGCATGGAAGTCATCAAACTGTGCTGGACACCGACCCTCCAGAACTGGAGTTGTGCACCCGAATCTAACGTATGGCTTGTCTAAACTGTGACAGTGTTCATCTTGTAGCACGTTCTATGGGAATCCCCTCTGAGTGACACCTGAAGCTCATTATTCGTGAGGCTCCATGACATATGCATATACCATTCCTAACAACTCGCATAAACCTACGTAAACACATACACAGGCTCATCCCAACAAGCGTAAGTCAACATTTTGGTACATTAACATTGACCAAAGCAGCTTTTTATGACAATGGGCCCTTGTTGGAATGAGCCTTTATGAAGACCTATGATGAACTGGTCAGGAACCTTGCGAACACTGCCTTCAGTAGAGCCCGGCCCCGCCTTCTGCACGCACATTAAAAACAGCCGTCTTTACGTCTTTACACACTCCTAATGCAGCACACCTGACTGAGCTGATGAAGCCTGAAGGTCTGAATGGAGGAATCAGATGGACCTGATTAGAGCTGCAATAAAACTCTGCAGGAGAATCAGCAGGAGCTGCGCTCATTAACACTCACTCACAACACACACGGTTACTGCACACACTTAGCCATACGTACAACAAACGAATTGTCCTGCTAGGTTTTCAATGCCAGTGTTGATTCCGTTCGGTCTGTAGGCCTGATGGATGGGGACATGACTTGGGTTTGTTATTCACATCCGAACAGCCTGCGAGGCTCCGCAGGGGTAATCGGAGACACCGGATGATCTGATGTAGGGGTCAAAGGGCAATGCTGTGAAACAATAAACACCATATGCATAGTAATAATGGAGAAACTGATGGCCCGAGCGCGGCGCGGCTTTGCGCGCCACGGCAACGCACCATATGCGGCCCCTGCGAGGCGGCCATTAGGCGTGGATTCCATGTGAATACATAAAGCGCCGTGAGGTCACGAACCCTCTGCAGATGATGGAGCAAACGGTCTATGGGCTGTACACGCACAAATGAGTAGCACGGGCGCTAGCAGGTTGACATGCTTAGCACGTAGCGTATGGAGCATATGGTATGGTCTTGAACTCCTGGTACTTTTCTGAACAGCCGCTATTACTAGTGGTCTTCTGGAGGAATAAGTGATGTAGCATCCGTGAAGCAGGGGTTAGTATCTCTGGTCCTGGTGGACCAACGTCTAGCACAGTATGGCAGCTCCCTTCCTCAAACACACTCGCCAAACCTAGCGAGTTGAACCAGGTGTGCTTGAGCAGGGGAACCACCAAACCGTGCAGGACACTGACCCTCCAGGACCAGGAGTAGGGGAACCCTGAGGTGAAGCATTAGCACTGAGCTCACATGCTTGTAGCAAACCACATGGTCTTGAATTTCAACATATAATATAAAATCTATAAAGAAGCAGCAGCAGCAGGTTTACATACATACATAGCATGTGGAACAGCCTTGAATCCCAGCGCGTTTTGAGAGAGTAGTGTATTCATATGGGTAGTGTTCTCACCAATTAGCCATAACATTAACACCACTGACAGGTGAAGTGACTGACATTGACTCTGTAGTTATTTCACTGCACCGGCACCCGTCTGGAGGGTGGGATATAATAGGCAGCGGTCATTTCTTGAAGTTGATGTGCTGGAAGCAGGCGCGTAAGGCCTTATTGTGATGTTCTAGACGACTGACTCAGAGCGTTTTCAGAACGGCAGGTCTTGTGGAGTGTTCCAGGTCTGCAGCAGTCAGTACCTACCATCCAAGTGAGGACAGCCATTGAATTGGGTGACATGATCATGGGCTCCCAAGGCTCACTGATGCATATGGGGGGTGAAGGCTTGCCCCCACGTGCTACTGTGGTTTCTGATGCTGACTCTGACAGAAAGGGGTCAGAACACACAGTGCGCCCCAGTTTCGGCAGCACAAGGTTGGTGTAGAGGCTGCTTAGCATGTAGCATGTACCGCAGACCTTCTGACACTCTGTACCTTGGTGTTACCGATGCTCTGAGGAAACAATAAAATGAATATAGCAGTAATTATATGGCGATGCTGGTCATATAGCGCAACAACAGCAATAATAATACAGCAGCAGTAATAACAGTGTACAACGGAATCCAGTAGAAACACATGGAGAGCATAAATGATGAATGACTCAGTGTCCAGTGCAAAGGTCTACACATTATTTCTCATTATTATCGATCATTATTTTCATTGGCGCAGGATGACTCTTGGTTAGCGGAGGCTAGCAGGAATAACAAGGAGCTAGTGAGAACTTCCCAGCCCTGGTATGTGCTGTAAACCTGACCTTGCCGTTGTAATGTTTAAAGAGAGCACACAGGCGACTGCGCTTCTGTTTACTGCATCGCGTATGAGGATCCTGTCAGGCAGAGTTCGGGGAGAGGCTGACGTATTCTAGCATGGCCCCGCTCCAACTGGGCACTAACTGGCTGCAGGCCAAGGTCATCGGTCCTTCCAGGAAAAGAGCACACAGCCACAAAACGGCACACATCTGGAATACTAAAGAGGCACTGATGAAGCCTGTGGTGCTGTGCTGAGCTGCTGTGCTGGCTGTAATTCTGGTAATACTGACTTTACACCGAAAAAGCTCTAAATAAGTATTTACCTTGAAAAAACGGGTCGTTTTGAAACAGGCCATGTGTTGTATTTTTTGGGTTATTACTCATCCCCACTTTTTGTTTTTTATGTACAAAAATGTCAAGTGAGGTTTATTTCTATAGCGTATAGGGTCCGAGTTTCCAATGAGCCAGAGGCCACAGAGGTGAGGAAAAGCTCCCTAAGCTGTAGGAAGAAACCTCGGGGGGAACCAAGGCTCAGAAGGGGGAAGCCATCCTACTCTGGTCGACACCGTAGAGTTATAACTGCTGAATTAAAAAACAACAACAACAAAAAAAAAGTAATAATAATAATAATAATAATTTTTTAAGAATTTTTTTTAAAAAGCAGTGTTGTGTTTTTGGTGGCAAAATGTGTTTTTTACATTTTCCAAACTTCTCTTTACCTCTTGGCTGTTTTTGTTACTGTGGTATATGTAATGACCCCCTGTTTGACCTCTGTGGCCTTGTACTGTGCCTCATCCATTAAGCAGTGCTGGCTAAAACACAGTGAAAAAAAAAGTGCCTTGAATTACCTGATTCAAATGTGTACATTGGTCCCACATGGCTGCAATACATCACACCAACATGACTGTTGCCAAAAGAGAGTAAACGAAAGGCAGTAACTGGTTTGGTGTAACATACTGGATTAAAGTGGGACAAGTGTGCACATTTAAAACAGATTTTACAGATTGATTTGCTTATATAAGAAGTACTGAGGGAGGTGTGAACTATGCAAAAGATTATTTTTATTTAAAAAATTACATTTAAATAAATATATTATATATATATATATATATTTTCATGATATGGACACTTTAATCTTAATTTTATATAAGATATAACGGTTTAATTGCCTGATTATAAGAGATGTAGCTTCCTACTGTGAAAAACTGACATGAGGCTTTAAGCACAGTGAACTGTTTCAATCCACAAATCCATCCATCCATCCATTTTCCAACCGCTTCTTCCGTTTCCGGGTCACGGGAAAGCTGGAGCCAATCCCAGCTGACTGCGGGCCTAAGGCGG
>JBBPDA010079478.1:0-12311 GCA_037974385.1 Arnoldichthys spilopterus | reverse complement strand
AGCTGCCCGCTGCTCCACGTGTGCACGTGTGATGGGTTAAATGCAGAGGTCACATTTCGTTGTGGTGCTTGAGTGTCTTTCACTTCACTTTAAATAAGCAAGAAATTAGCATAGCATGTGGGCTGTCCTGGCTTATTGCTTTAATACGCCACTGCTGTCTGTTAGCGAGGTCGCACAAACCCACAGACAGTCATTCTCCTGAGGAGTTGCTTTTACCCTCGGGAAGTGCTGGAAGACTGAGGCTGTGTGAGTGTGATGAGCCTCAATTTCTTTAACCGTATACCTAAACGCAAAGCATTTCTCTTTTCCCAATGAACGAATCATGTGGACCACAAACTGAGCCACAAATGAACCATCCTGAGACCAACACAGGAAGCGGCCAAAAGTCTGTTCGTTTTGGGTCCATTTAGACGGAAGTTGGGTATGTCTGGCATGTTGTGCATGTGAGCATGACTCTCCACTTGAAATGCTAAAATGGTCAGAGCATAAAAATATCCAGAATTTGGCATGATTATTGTAGGTTCTGTGCCCTCATTTGCCTACTATATCAGGTCAGTGAGGGCTCATATCCAAGATGTGGGGTTTAACCTCATTAATTAAATAAAATCAGTCTCATTAAATGAATCAAATCATAAGTGTTGCAATCTTTCATTTCTGATTAAAGACAGCAATATCAACGATTTGAGTTCTGAAGGTTTTCAGATGTGAATTCTTTGATTTAGGTTTTGGCATTAACCACGTATATCAATGACGTCACAACAGTTGTAGATATAGGAATGTTTATTAACAGCGTCTGTTCTAAACACAAACAATCAACACCAGCATTTACAATGAGTACGAAGGATTTGTGTGTGTGTGTGTGTGTGTGTGTGCGCGCATGCGCGAATGGGAGAGAGGGTGAGAGCAACGTGCAAGTGCAAGCAGAAATGACCACACGCGCTAGCAGGGGAGGGGAAGAAAGCGTGCTGTGCCGTCTGGCGGGAGATTTATATGACCCAACATGGCGTTTATGATAGCTCAGCTTGAGTGAACTAAGGCATGCGACTCTGGGTTATCTAGAACAAAGAGGTTACTCAGCGCTGCAGTGTGTTAGAGGGTCTCTATCAGCACTGATTAGGTCACTGGTCTGTAGTAAATACCAGTATTTTGAATCCTGTGTTCAATAGATCTGGTTTTACTGAAATAAATGGCTAGTTTAAATGTCCATGGGACACTAAATGTGTTTAAGCGTAGTGATAACCAATGGTGTTCACTCTTATAAAGTTTACTGATCCTCAGTGTTGAGGTTACTAGTTTTGTTAGTAAAAGAGAGAGAGAGAGAGAGAGAGAGAGAGAGAGAGAGAGAGAGAGAAGAGAGACAGAGAGCATCCACAGATACAGGTCTATTGCCTGTGCACATAAATCCAAATCTTATATAATATAATGGTATTAGAGTATCAGAGTAGCAAAATATGCAGCATTTTCCTTCTATACAGAAACACAGTATCAGGGAGTGTATTTGAGATATATGAGCATTTTCTTTTGATGATGTTAAAAAGTGGTTATTATTGTGCATGTGCATAGTGATGTCATCAGACATCCAAAGACATTTTAGAGGTGAGCAAAAGCCACTACACTTTCATTATTTATGGGAAAACAAGAATTTAGTGTTTCAAATTATTATTTTATGATGGATCAGTCTGAATATGGTATAAAAAAGGAAGCAAGGTCATGAAAAGTTTAGATTTTAGGTTGAGTGCAGGGAAGTAGAGACCTGTAAGAGGCAGCTTCCCAACAAAACAAGTGTTGTAGTTTTCTACGGTGAGCAACTCAAGAGTGGAAGTGTATGCCAAAGAGTGCATATGAAACACTAACCAGGGAGCAGCCATGTATAATGTGTCTCCAGTTTCCCCCCCAGAGAGGATCTCTCTACGAGCCGGGTCACTCCTTGAGAAGTGAAGTGGAAAGGAGAGCGCTGATTGGCTGCAGGACTGACGGGACATTACTAAAGGCATGCTTTGCTCGGGAAGGGGGAAATTGTATAATTGATTTCAGCCTGAACACTCTTTTTTTACCTTGTGTTTCAATGTAGACACAATCTTGGCTCAGTCCACATTGGAAAGAGAAATCTGTCCTAAAGCATAAGACATTTCGGCCAGGCGTGTGTGCAGATTATGATCTTAAGGGTTCTTTGGAGCAAAGCCATAGGACCACTTTTGGTTCCCTTACAGTAGACTTCTCTGTAAAGGAGACGAGGTTGTAATTATAGTATATATTGTCATATATTGTCATACTGCTATATATACTGCAATATACCGCTAAAAACTCATGTGAGTAGGACATTTGTATAAAGAACCTAAGAACTTCCACATTGTTTAAAGGATCAGTTAAAGGTTTTTTGGTAGAATCATTTAGACCATTTAAATAAAATTATTTACTTTACTTAAGAGTTTTTTTTTAAAGACTGTAGTGGGGAGACGACAAAAGATGAATGAGAAGATTTTTAGCTGCAGTTTTCTGTAATTTATTTTGTAAGCCATTACTCTATTCAGTGAAAGCTTTTCACAAGGCCCTGCATGTCCTGACAAAGTATGCATGCCTGGAAGAGTTATGCAAACTACGCTTTTATCTCCAGTGTGTGCGTTGAGTGTTGTGCAATTTTCTTGGCTCTGGGCTAGATATTTAACAACACATGTGCTAAGACTCCCCTCCGCTTTACAGCTCAGCTATCCCTAAAAGTCGGCTTCAACCAAGTAACCGAAAACACCAGCTGAGTGAAAACAACAGAAACAAAAATTGAGCTAAACTTAATTTATTTAAATTAAGGTGACATTCATTACATTTACAGGGTTGAGTGCACATCTAACTTTCATCTGTTTGCATTGAAGTCAAAAAATGAAAACTGTGGATGTGTGTTAAAAAAAAACAAAAAAAAACACTTTTTTGGATGGATGGGGGGGTTTCCTGATTTTTTTTCTCCAATCTCCAATTTCATCCACGTTTTTTTTTTTTATATATGTTAATGTAAAACCATTTTATCCTGAGTTATTTTGGAGAATTTCTATTGATCCATTCATCATGAAAGTTTACTCAATGGGAAAGGCAGGTGCTGTGTAATGTAGACAGTGATGATGTAATTGCTCTCTTAAACATTTTGTAATAAAGCTTCACCTGGTGTATGGTTTGGTTGCAGTTTTGTTTGCGATTTGTTTCAATTTGTTTGAAGTTTGAGCTTTGTCTCTTTTTGTTGGAGGTTCGAAATGATCTCTTTTTGTTTGCGATTTGGTTCTTTTTGTTTGAGGTTTGTCTCTTTTCGTTTGATATTTGAGGTTTGTTTCTTTTCGTTTGATGTTTGAGGTTTGTCTTTTTTTGTTGGAGGTTTGAAATTTTCTCGTTTTGTTTGTGATTTGGTTCTTTTTGTTTGAGGTTTATCTCTTTTTGTTTGATGATTGATGTTTGAGGTTCATCTCTTTTCGTTTGAGGTTTGACTCTTTTTGTTTGAGGTTGTTTAATTTTGGTTGGAGGTTTGAATTTGTCTTTTTTTGTTTGAGGTTTGTCTTTTTTGGCTGAGGTTTCAGTTTGTTTCCTTTAATTTCAGTTAAGGTTATGTCAGTTCTGTCTTGAAGTTAATGTGGGTTTTGGTTTTGGCCACACTTGATGCTTTTCCTGGTGTAAACACTTGGTCTAGGTTCTTCTCAAGGATTTTTTCTGACAACTTAGAAATTTCTTTTGCCCCCCACCATTGGCTTGGTCATTAGGGGCTTGGAACCGGATTCTGTAAAGCTGCTTTGTGACAATGCACAATATAAAAATGCTAAATAAATAAAATTGAATTAAAAAAACTAAATTCAACTAAGCATTCCTTTAAAAACACTCTCAATTCTGGATTGTACACCAGGTGTTTACTGACTCTGAACCAGAAAAGTAAAAAAAGAAAAAACATTTTTAAAGAATATGGGGAGCTAAGTGGGCTAATGTGTATTCTGATATTCAGAGGCTGTTATCAGATTTAGATGAACAGCCATTGTCCTTGATGTTTTCCATTATGATCCTTTTGCTGTTTGCCTCCATCATGATTCCCATCTTCACTTTTGAAAATAAAGGTGTAGGAAAAGGATTTTCTTTCTTACAAGCCATAGAAAAACCCTTTTTGGTTCCTTAAAACAAATTTTAGTAGATGGTTATTGTTTGTTATTTGTTGTTTTTGTAAATAAGATGTGTGGGTGTGAAGAACCTTTTTGAAGATTAAAAAATCTCCACACATCCTCCTAGTAAGAAAGTTAAAGCACCTTGACATTACGTGAAGGTCTTGAAGAGTGGTTCTGTGGCTCACTTTGACTAGAGAGTCACTTGCTAATGCAATATCATTTGAATAAAGGTGATATTATATGAACAGTCTCTTGTATGTTGCAGATGGATGACATCGATGCCATGTTCACTGACATGCTGGAGGAGATGGATCTCCTTACACAGGTAAGAGTAGCACCTTCCGTATGGATTAGGGTGCCAGGGTTCTTTTACCTTTTCCAAAATACTGAATCCTGGAAGAAGAAACAAATCTAGAAATCTTCCCCTAACAAATATTCACTCACAAACAGTGTATACACACTGTGATTTTTCATGAGATAAACCTCCACATCACTCTGTGTCCCACCAGTATCTATTAATCCACCTCTAAGATCAGTGGGTTGGCTACAGTTGCATGCTAAGAAGAAACTGTGCTATGTGTTTTACTTTTCTCTTATAAATAAAGTCTAATTTGCTATTTCCCATAATTCCCCCGTTATTGGGCTAAACATGGGTGGAAAAAGACTACTGGGAATAACTACTGAGTTTGAATGTAAATCAGATTACCTGTTTTGATCATCTTTTCCTCTACCTGCTGTAGTTGGCAGTACTTCGTTCCATGTTATTTTAACTCAGGTCATACTGTCGCTACTGTGAATACCAGCAAAACCATTGATAATAATTATAACTAATAACTAATCCAATGCCTCATGAAAGCACAGCCGAAAGTAGGGGGCTATAGTGCACTTGTCAACAATGTCAGACAGACAACATGCCTGTGATTATCCTATGGATTCAAAATAGGTTAGCATGATGCCCCCCCCCCAAAAAAAACCCCAACTAAGCATGTTGATGTGGGCCACGTGTGACATTACCTCTTGCGAGACAGAAAAGACTGTTAAAGCAGACTGTACTCTAGCTGTAGAAGAAGCCACTGGGCAATGGGTTACCAGTGGCCATGTAACTTTGTTATGATACAGAAAATATAAGGAATAGTTTGTAAAGAAATGGTTGCTGTTCTCAGGACATATTCAAAAGAACCTAGCGAAAGGAATTTGGTGGTGGGTATTCATTTGTTAGTTGTAGAATGCACCCCAGACATGTATTCAAATTTGGAGATTCACATCTGACTCTGTAAGACTGTAAGCTGTGCAATACATTTTTGCTTTTTTTTATAAATTGCAGAATGTCATACAATATCAGAAACCACAATCACAGAATGAAGTTTCAATGGGATGAATATCACATAATATTGATGTCTACTGGAAAGTGTTTTGCTGTAAAATCTCTCAGCTCTCAGATCCTATTCAAACAACACAGAAATTGACTTTTTGGTGAGATCTGCTGCCTGCAGGACTCACGAGGAACTCCACTGCGTGAAAAATGTGCACAGCATGCACAGTGTTTGCAGTTTTAAAGCATCTATAGTGACCAGAAGCTCTGAACATTTCATACATTTAATGAAACCAAAGGTGCTTAATTTAGTTCAAATCCACACAACAGGTCTTTCTTTCAGTTCAGCACAACATCTAATCATATTAATTATGTTCTCTTCTTTGCTAAGGAGATAAGCTACTGTGCAGGGTTGGGCCAAAAACCTGTTGATGATGAGGCTCTTTGATGTCCTGGGTTGAATGTACCTTGATCTTTTAGTTTCACAGACCCCAGTTAAGCCTAAAGGGGAATTCCACCAATATTTCTAGATTTCTGCAAAATTCAGTCATTTAGATGCAAGTTGTTTAGAGTGGTTTGATGCAAAATGTTGTACTCTAGAGAAACTTTCTTGAATTTGATGAGAATCAGAGGTGCAACATCTATAATGCAAATATAACCAATTTATTTACGATCCAAAACCACCAGTGAACCTATTCATGTCTAGTTTCATATTATGGCTGTCAGATCAAAACCTCATATCTACATTTTTGTAGTGTTCTGTCACATTTTAACAGAATTTGATTACAACCGCTGGCATTTACATTGTGTCAAAAGTTCGCAATTAATTGAGCAAAACAAATGGTTCTAAATTACTTTTAAAAAGTGCATTTTACACGAACCTCCATTATAAGGTTTTGTGCTTGTCTTGTAAAGTCACCAAGGTTTTTGTCATACAGCAAGAATGTGTGATACCGATGATGGTAAAATAAATAGTAAAGCACTTTGGGAACTATCAAAACCCTACAGTACCATACATGTATCTGTGGGGATTCTCACTTGTCCAGAACATCATATCCAGAGTAGTTGAATCTAAAGCAACTGGGCTGTAGTTCTTCTTGGAAGACGTTTCACCTCTCATTCAAGATGCTTCTTCAGTTCCGATGGAGAACACACCACTCCCCATCGGAACTGAAGAAGCCTCTTGGATGAGCAGTGAAACGTCTTCAAGAAAGTACAACAGTCCAGTTGTTTAAGATTCAACTACTCTGGATACCATACATATACTTCTCAAACTTATCTCAACATCTGCTGACATCTCAACCACTTAATTATGCATAAAATCTGATAACTCGGTGCAATTAGACTACACAGGATTTTGAATGGTGATTCATCATTAACATCGCAGTTTCATCCAAGACTAAACTTAATCAATGTCTGAGAAACATTTTTCTGTAATGCAGACCTGTGCTACATACGAAATGCTTGAAATGTTTAGCAAGCAGTGACGTGCACTGGTGGTTGGACCTAAAAGGTCACACACACACACACACATACAGCAGGGTTGCTGAGATACGTGGTTACCCATCACAGAAGTGTTGCTTCATTGCAATATTTCAGTTCGTTTTAGGCCTCTTATCCTTTGAGGCTTTTGGTAGTTATTTTAGGATAATTAGAACTTCTACCACTATGTTGCAACTGTTGTTCACACATAATGTGAACTACTAAAACCTAGGCCTACCTACCTGAAGTGGGGGCTTCTCAGTCTCAGTAACTGGCAAAGCTATCTATCACTAACAATTGTGTTACAAATCCAATCATCCATAACATTAACACCACAGACTGGTAAAGTAAATAACACTGATGATCTAGTTATTTAATAACAGTGGCACATGACAGGGGGGGTTATATTAGGAAGCAAGTGAACAAATTAACAAATGTTAAAGCTGGCTGTGATTAAAAAATGGGTCAGAACACACAGTGCACCACAATCATGAGGGGGACTTATTCAATTTAGGCAGGTGGTCAAAATGTGTTACGGCCAATCAGTGTATATGTTCATATGTTGTGTTTTATATATATATATATATGTTACATAAACATCACACTAATACTGATTATGTATCCAGCAACAGCAATCTTTAGCCACTGCCATTCATTTTTCTTCTGACTAGCTAACTAACTTTCAGGTTTGATGGAGCCCATGACAGGGTCAGTAGCTTTATGTAAAATAATATGGTGATTTGATGTAACTTCAGCAATGCTGTACTAGCGCAGATTGGAATTGGGAAATACTTGGATTAATCCATAGAATTTCCTCTGACTCTTAGTCAAAGTATTAGACAAACATATGAGGATTAAATGAGGTCAGCGTCCTCACAGCAGTCCTAACTCTCTTAATTATTCAGAGGTGTGTTTTGGATATAACATGAAATAAACCAATCAGAATGGCACGTCACCTCACCTTTAAAAGGCAGGGGCAGAGCTATGGCACATTGCTATTATAAACCAGATTGGTTTTCAGCCGAAGAAAGGACTTGCTTGTGTGCAGAGTAAAAATGCACAAGCACATCATTTATGGGAGCAGCACTGTTCCACCTCAGCCTTTTAAGACCTGTTAGTGCACTTCGAGCATGGACGTGTGTCCCTAACAGGCATCATACACCTGCACATTTCTAAAACACACCATTTAAATATGTTTTAATAATGCACCACTGGGACAGTGGTGGTGTAATGGTTAGGGAGTTGTCCCTGTGATTTAAAGGTTGCCAGTTCAAATCCCAGACCAGTACAAGTAGCACTAAGGTACCTGTGAGCAAGGGACCATCCCCAAGCACTGCTCCCTGGGCAGCTGCCCACTGACCCTACATGGATGGATTAAATGCAGAGGTCACATTTCATTATGGTGCGCTGTGTCACAATGACAAATAATCACTCACTCACTGACTTTAAACGTGGTCAAATGTCATTTCACTGCCTTAAAATAGCAACAAGCCAACAATGCGCCCAGCCTAACCTCATTTAAAAAGCACCACTTCTAGAAGTGGGAAAAGCACAAAAAAAAAACATTTATTATTTTGAAAACAGGCACATGAAGTGAAAATGAGAAATGTGCTGGAATGAAACTAATAAAACTTTTCAATGCGCTTTCCATTGTTGCAAAATAGGGCCCTTTGTCTTCTATAAGTCATTAAAATCTGCCACCAGAGTAGTTGGGATGTGAACATGCCCACACTGGTCAGAGTATAAAATGGATCAGTATGTGGAGGGGAGCTTTCTGTGTAAAATGGTAATTTGTGACCCAAAATATAAGCTTATCCTTATTTAAAGAGAAAGATCAGCATGTCACTCCTTTAGCCTGTGCATGATACACTGACGCACATCGAGTTCCCTCTGTGGTGTCACCTGAACACTGCAAAGCATTTGCTGGCAAGACAAGACACAGTGCAGGCATTGACAGACCAGGAACCTAATTTAAAGGTTAAACAAATCCTCCTAAAGTCATAAAATCTATCTTGTTTATGCTGCTTATAAATACAGAACTGAAAATTCTTCCATCGATATTCGTGAAGTAAACAGCAGCATGAAAGATGCAGTTGTTAATCTGTTCCTCATTTGTGTTTCTTTCAGAGTCTGGGGGCTGAAGCTACAGAACCTGTGCCCCCCTCCAAGTCCAACTCCAGCTCCATGCAGGAAATCAACTTTTCCATTGGCTTCACGGATCTGAACGGTAAACAGTGCTGGAACACGATTCTACAGTACAGCGCTTTGTTCTTCTCCCAGACCTATTCTTGCCAGACCTTTAACCTGTGCTGGGAGGCCCTCTTCATCAAGTGTATCACTTTTCTTAGGAAATATGCCATTAATTAGCCATAAAATTACACAAAATGGTGAAGGAGTGCAGGCCAAGTGACGCACAAACATTAGTGTGCTTCTAGGGGTGACTGTTCTTCTGGAACGTATCGGGCTACTGTGCAGATGTGAAGGTCAGATTAGCATCAACTTAAATGGCTATTTGCAATATGCTGTGGGAGATGATCACAAAAGGAGATATTTAACCCAGTAATTTTACAATATGGCTTCTTAAGGTTATGCAATACTGCAAAAATGCAACATTATGATACTTTAAGACATCTGATGATGTACCATTTAGTTTCTACTATTTTAGGAGACAAGTTGGAGCCAATAATACAGCCGCATAACAGTAATGTCACATTTAAAGTCTATGAGAACAAAAAATACTGTAAGTACAGTTTTATTTATTTTTTTTAAACTCAGCATTTACAAAAAATAAAGCATTTAAGAAAAAACAAGGGGAAACAATTAAACAAATGTATTAAGTGGGAGCATCTCAAAGAGCTAGAACTGTAATTTATTAGCCATTTAAATAGCCAAGTGGCTTTTCTGGCTATTCTGGCGCTTTAAGAGAGAACTCAACCCTGTGAGGTGGAGGAGTTGCATGGACATGATCTATGAAATTGATCAACTCATAATTTCCAGCTGTAGAAGACTTACAAAGGGGGTCTTCAAAAATACTGTGGCTGTGTGATTGTGCTGAACATAACCATCAAATACAAAACTAATCTATAACTTCAAAAACAACGAACAGAGGAGAAATGTCTCCAGCCGAACAAAGTAATGTCCAAAACTTTTGTTTTCATTAGATTCTCTTTTTTCAACAAACTGCAATATTCATAGCAGTCTTTTTGCTACTTGGCTAACCATTTTTACTTGTCTCTTTGCTTGCATGCTTTGATGTTAATGTTTAGCACTACTTACCTGGGAGAACAACCTATAATATTATATTTACAAAGAGCTGCACTTTTGACATATGACATATACAAAAATAGACTGACCTGCTAACAGACTGACCTCCCAATATTGATAACATATCATACAGTGGTGCTGGTTTGGGCATATATTGGGAAATATGCCCCTAACAGCTTATTGTTAAATTATGTAATTTGTTAACTGCCCCACCCTACGATATATATTATCAATATTGTGGTAAATCCTGTGGAGTTTAGCCAAAGCCTGTTAGCAAACAGAGCATAATTAGGCTAATTTAGTGCAGCGCAGGTACAAATGGCTGTATTTGGGTTCAGTTGTCTAAGTGTCAGCCTTATCATTGGAGAGAAAGTGAGTTCCATCCCCGGTGATTTACAGCCATCTGCGGTTGGAGGTCCAAGAAAGCACAATTTGCCTTGTTCTGTCTGGGTGGGTTGGCTGTCCCCCATTACATAGTGTGATACTAGCCACAAGCCTCTGTTAGCTTACTAAGCAAAACTGGTGGTTAGTGTTCTCCTCCAACCGTGTTAAGCTCACAAAGCAGCAGTGCTTCATGTGACTCAGAGGAAGCATGTGCTAGCCTTCACCATTCCAGTGTTGGTGGCATTGTGTGATAAGAGAAGTTCAAGCTAATGGGTAGAAATGGGTCTGAAACCAAAATACATATCATGACATCATGTACTGCGACACTATACATTTATTCATTTCGATGCTTTTATCCAAAGCGACTTCCAAGACATGGAGCAGAGTAGTGGGACGGTACCTTGCTCAAGGGTACCTCAGTAGTGCCTGAGCCGAGACTTGAACCTGCGACCTTCAGGTCCCCAGCGCAATGTCCTAACCACTAGGCCACCACTGCCACCAATTACCCACTCCTAAGACTGCCGGCTACAACGTAGTCTGAAAAAATCTAGACCTCTTTCTTTTTCCCTGTTTTGTTACATTACTGTTACATTTGAATAAAGAATTCTATTCATTTTTCTCATAAATTTACGAAAAAAAAAAAAATTCATGGTGAAAAAGCATAAAAGTTTTGTGAAGAAGCTTCTGAACGGGTGGTAACACGGAACACTCTTCACTGTGATTAAAAAAATGCACTCAGCTCATTTTTGCCTCTTTTTACTCCTCAGCATCCTTGAACGAACTGGAGGACAATGACCTCGATGCTTTAATGGCCGACCTTGTGGCAGACCTTAGTGCCACAGAAGAGAAGTTTGCTGCTGAGAGAGGGTCAGAAAAGGAATCCAGGCCAGTTGTAGCACCTCCAGCAGCATCGTTTGCCCCTGTTGCACCACCAACCCATGTCCCTTGTCCTGCCCCGGCTGCCATGCCACCTTCAAAGGCTAAGAATGACTTGTCCTCTTGCTCTGCTGGTACTGCCCCCAGTCTCCCTTCAGCCATGACAAATGCTTCGCTACCACCTCCACCTCCAATGAGCTCCAAACCATCTGTAGTAAGTTACATTTTGAGTCACACACAAGCTACACACCCACTCACCCACCCACACGCTCACAAACACATTTAGACATGCTTCCACCAGATAACACCTCTTCTGCGGGTCACAGTTTATCAGGGGAACAAATACGGGGGAGATACGATCAAGACAGAACATGACCAGTGCGATAAATTTATTATAGTGTCTACGGCTACCATCGAAGTGTTGGCTTGATGCAAGCATTTTGATCATGCTTGCTTTTAGATAGTTAATGATAAAAGAATAATAGACCTTGACTGAACCTTCCCTTCGGTTCATTGCTCATTTAGTTAACAGCCTTGACTTTATTCAGTTGTGCTATGGACAATAAACCTGATACTGATACCTAAAAACATAAACAGTGCTGCACCTTCTTTACCTGCTGCAATGCCAAGACATATGACACTATAAGCTATAAAAAACAGCACAATGACACCTTCACTGCCTTTGTGCACCATATTATGGTGCACATTATACCATATGGGCAGTGGTGGCCTAGTGGTTAGGACGCTGCCTTTGCAACCTGAAGGTCGCAGGTTCGAATCCCGGCCTGTGCACTACTGAGGTACCCTTGAGCAAGGTACCGTCCCACTACACTGCTCCCCGGGCACTGTTGGTAGCTGCCCACTGC
>JBBPDA010079457.1:0-12311 GCA_037974385.1 Arnoldichthys spilopterus | reverse complement strand
AATCTATAAGTTACATATATGTAAACAGTTTCAGAGCACACTGTTACATTTTTCCTAATTTGATTCTTTTTTTTTTTACAGTGGAAGACTCAAGTAAATCAGGTAAAGATTTTGTGTTTCTGTTCTATAACCCAAGTTCCAAAAAAGTTTGGATGCTGTGTAAAATGTAAATAAATCAGAATGCATTGATTTGCAAATCACATAGTCCCATATTGTATTCACAGTAGAACATAAAAAAAATGTCAAATGTTTAAACTGAGTAAATGTTTCATTTCATGACGGAAAAAATGTTTTCAGTTGGTGAAAAGTCTGTTTCCTAAAAAAAATTCAAATTGCAATTTGTCTGACCACAGAGCATTTTTCCACTTTGACTCAGTCTATTTTTAATTAAATGAGTCTATTTCTGAGACTCTGTTGCTCTAAGATGTTCTTTTTATACCCATTGATGTTACTGACCTGTATCCAAATAGCCTAATTATTTGCTATATGTTCCTTCAGCTGTTCTTTCTTAGTACCATTTTCTTTCCCAGCCTTTTGTTTCCCTGTCCCAACATTTTTTAGCTTTGTTGCTGCCTAGCTGAGCTAATATTTTTCATGTAATAGTAATGTCTCATTTCCAACAGTTGATATGTTTTCTGTGTTCTAATGTAAATAACATATTGGTTTGTGAGATTTGCAAATCATTACATCATTATATTTACAGTTCACATATTGTCCCAACTTTTTTGTATTTGAGGTTGTATTTGACATTGAAATTAAATTTAAAATAGCACCTTCTAGAAAAACACATTTATAGTTGAATCTAATAGACTACTGTATTTCACCAGGACAGTTAAGTTTAAGCTCCTGCTTTTACCACTGTTACCACTGTCTGTTAATGTCACTGGTAGTTGTTATATTGCAAATATGCCTGTACATAATATGCACCAGCAAAAATTATCTGCTCATTATATTCTTTTACAGTGATTTAAACTCTAAACTGATGACTTTTGCCTTTTTTCCAGATGTAAGGAAAGGGAATGAAACTGAGAAAGTTGCCTACAATCAAAAAGTGCTTGTTGTGGCCATTTCTTCTGTCGTAATCATATTAGTCATTGTCATTATTGGTTCAGTTGTTTTAAATAAGAAAGAAGATTTAAGGACTAAATTCATCAAAAAGAAACCTCAGATTCTAAACCATGATGGGCACACCATAATATAACAGCCAGTGCCATGGCAATCTATCTCACTAGGGCAGGGGTGTCAAACTCCGGTCCTGGATTGCACAGTTTGGTGACTTCCCTGCTCAGACACACCTGATTCAACTTACCTGCCCACAAGTGCCAGGTTTAGTGATTGTGTTTGAGGAGGGGAAACACTAAATACAAGGATAATGTGTGTGTCAGTTTTATAGAAAACATGGACACTGGGCAGGTTTCCAGTGGTGCAAATGTTATTTTTGTGAAATAATTTTCTTATATATATTTATATATGTGTGCATAAATGGATGTATTTTAAAAATATACAAATGTGTAACAAGCTGCTTTTAAAGTTACTTTTAAAATGTTTTAAACATTTTTTGTGCCTTTACTACATTTTTGTTACTCTTTAAAAATGTGCCACAAAAGGTTCCATGAGCAATGCCACAGAAGAACCATTTTAGTTCCCTGAAGAGCTACTTTTGTGAATCAGATGTGAATGGCAAGTGCTGATAGAGAATGTGAGGGAAACATTTTGTTTCGTTGTTTGTTTGTTGTTGAATATCCAAAGAAGTTTAGTTGGGCTTCACAGCGCAAACACTTTATTCAAAGGCTGCTATGAGAGCCGGGTTCAGTGACTGTGGGAGGGTAGATATAGGACTACTTTAAAACTAATGTTGTCATCTTTTTCTTGAGACTATGAATAGTGTTTTTAATGTATTTTTGTATCAAATTCTGTACTTCTTGTACTGGGCCAGTAACCAGTACCGTACATTTAGCATTATTCAACCACATTAACCCTTTCTGGAACCCATATCCTCCCCAGATCTGTGCCAAGCTGGTCTTGGAGGTCTATGGACTGGTTTGTAATGTCATGGCTCGATTTTTGCTGTGCTTTCCCAGCTTCGGGACATTTCCTGTTAAAAGTGTTTACCACAAGGGAACTCGTAAAACATCTAATCAGTGACACAAGATGCTCCTGAGCTCAATTCTGAGTTTCATAAAGTGCCTGAACACTATTAAAAAAATTGTTTCACGTTATTATTCTATTATTTATATGATAACATTTTTAAAATAAGCTTTATTATTGAAGAATATTTTTTCAGGAGGAAAAAGAAAAAACTGAATCCATTGAAGCAGTTTAAACCTGTAAAAAAAGAAAAAAACTGAAAGGGTCTAAATAAACTTTCTGAAAGCAGTGGGTTCCTATAACACTAACTACTGATTTAAATGTCTTTTTAAATTATGATCATTGTTTTCTGTTTTGTGCTGAGTGTTTCCTGGAACATATATAAGCTTAAACTAAAGTACTACTGTTACTGTATGTTACATTTACTGTATTTATCACTCTGGCTTTGGCAGGAATTTCCAAAGTTTGGATTTTCTCATATTTTGAATTGTTTTTCATGAACTGTGATTACGATATGGGATTGTAGTGATGCATATGAAAATATTGTTGCCTAAATAAAGATGTGAAACCTTGGTTTGAAACCTTTGAGTTCTTGGGTGTTTATGACATCTTTAGAAAAAACATGATCATTTTCAAGTAATTTGCACAGCAAGATTACACTTTACACGCGTCTGTCAAGGTGCACTTGTTATTCATGACCATCAGCAGAAAGTCAGTAACATGAAAACCATAGTTCCTGTCAGTGCGAGATGACAGAAGCAGTATTTACGCTGTGTATCTTTGCATATGGCACAACATAGACAAAAAAATGTTGCTGAGAATTACTTTGAGCAGTCTCAGGACACCTGGATCAGGATGCTTCTGCCTCTTTTCTGGCACATCTTGGCTTTTTGCTGCTCTCCTTCACTTCTAGCCAATACAGGTGAGCCCCAAGCAAATCATTCTTCACAGGATACTTACCAAGTCTTTATTTGATGTTTAGCTTTGGGCCGACTCATATTTCCCCTTGAGAGGGCTATTTTAATGCTGCAGGCAAGGCAAGAGCATGGTAAAGAGAATCATTGTTACACAATATTAACACAGTAATCCAAGAAAAAAAATTCACTGCTGTTAATTTTCTCATACGTTAAGTGTCAAAAGAAGAAGTATGTAGTTTCTGCACCTGGATCACCCATCATTTTGTTTCACACTGCTGTTATCCACCAGACTGACAGTAGTCTATAGAGATGATTCAGGTTTGTGTATACAGGGAAAGAGCTGCAAGGACTGGTGTCAGATTCCAATGGTATAAAGCATTACTCACTTATAGACACTGGCCATCAGTGAAAATACAATATGCTACAAAGACATAGCAAAGCAAACTTGGCCCTGTAGCAGATGACAAGAACAAGAAAACCCAACACTGCAGATGACAGAGTTAAACATATAAAAGAGGGTGGGTGGGCCTCATACCAAGAGTCCCAGAGACAAAAACAGCCGTCACAAATTCTGGGTGTTTGAGGCAGGAAGCAAGTGCAACGAGGTGTAAAAATAAAAGGAGTTTATTAAACAGAACGACTAACAAGAAGAAACATGAACTGTGAAAACAAAACACAAGAAAAACTAAACTAGAATACAACACAAAGACAACAGACGGCATGAAAAGGCATACACAACATGGGGTGACCTACAGAGACCGACAACCGTGAGCACAAAACCAAGCGTTTAAATAGAAACATGAAATAGACGACACCTGAACATGAGACGACACAGCTGGGAGGCGGGGCTAACAAGAACACGAGGAAAGATACACGTGCCTAGGCAACCCAAACATGGATACGTGAAACACAGGGCGTGATCATAGTTAAATGCAGGTCACACTTTGTTGTGGTGCTTGAGTGTGTTCACAATGACAGTCACTTTCATTTCATTTCATTTTTGTAGTATTTTTTTTAATAAAAAGGGAGTTTTGATATTGGCCTGTAGTTAAAAAGCTGGCAGGTCTGTTTTTTTTAAACAAGGGTTTAGCAACTGCTAGCTTAAAGGTTTCAGGTACATAGCAGACACTGAGGAAAGTTTGTTCTCAGAGGTTCCATTACTATTGGTAGTATTTCTTTTAAAAGTGCGTAGATAGGGGATCTAGCATGCAAGTTGATGAATGTGAGGAAGAAATTAGTAAAATGTTCTGTTTCTTAAGGGGGGGGGGGGGACAATAATTGATTTAATTGAATTTTTTGAAGAGTACTATAGGACACCTGTATCAAACTGTCTGGATTTAAATTAATGGACTAAATTGTGTCTAATATTTTGGATTTTATCATTTAAAAAAAAAAAGATCATCAAGTCATTGCTGCTATGTATTGGTGCTATGTCTGTTCCTGTCCTTTTTTTGGTTAATTTTGCTATGGTGTTGAATAAGAATCTTGGGTAATTTGTGTTATCTTCTATAAGTGTGGAGAGAAGTCATTCGAGCAGCACAAAGGGCTTTTGTAACTCAAGAGATTCTCCTTCCATGCTAGTTTGAATACTAAATTGGTTTGACACCATTAACGTTCTAGTTTGTGTGGCTTGTTTAAACGCGCATGTGATTGTTAAACCAGGGTGCAACTTTTTTCTCTGTGTAGCAGGGTGCCCAATGAGAATTTTATGTACATCTACAGCACCTGGGGAATTTCACTCCAAGAAATATATAAAAATAAGAAATACCTATTTTTAAATAAGGACACACAGATCCATGTACAACAAACAAGTGTTGAGACCTATTCCATTAAGCAATCCAAAAAAAAACAAACAAAAAACAAACAAACAAACAAGAGCTTCCCAAAGTTGGCTCTTACCATTTTCTTACCACAAAGTTAGTAATACAGACTGTGCCCAGCTAATAGACATTTATTCATTTGGCTGACGCTTTTATCCAAAGCAACTTCCAAGACATGGAGCAGAGTAGTGGGACAGTACCTCAGTAGTGCCTGAGCCGGGACTTGAACCTGCAACCTTCAAGTCCCCAGCGCAAGGTCCTAACCACTAGGCCACCACTGCCCCAATAAAGTTCACAACGAGGACGGGCGCGCGCGCACACACACGACCAGTCAGCCTGATGTCTTCCTCCCTGTAATACAGAATAAAACACAAAAGGCACATACAATGAAAGTAAATCACACTGGAAAACACAAAACTAAAAAACGAACATCCCACAACCCGAGCAACCATGGGGAATATTGCCTCGGTAACGCCACTTTAAGCAAAACCGTCAGTCAGACAAAGCAGCAGTGAGGTTGCAGCTCATACCATTCACGGCACCTGCAACAAACGAGCACTAAGCATGATTTACATGGTAACAAAAAACAGCCTCCAAGTTAGAATTGAAACATACCCCAATCTGGAAGCAGGCACTAGAATACTGATTACCCTGGGTCAAAAAACCTAACATGATCATACTAAAGAGCAATAAACATGAATGAGTTAACAGCTAAATACATATAACCCAGCTAGCCTAACCTAGCTTAGCCCTCCATCATACCTGGAAGTTACCATGCAGCATCAGATGCCAATCACACCACTCTGTGCCAAGCAGGCTGTGAATGTAAGCATAACTAATAGCACACTAAATGTGACCAGCAATAATCATTGATGTGAAAAACAACCCTAAACTTACCCAAAATTAAGCCACGGTCGATGCTACACTATGCCCCAGCCAAGGAGAGGGGAAGAGTAAACGAGAGCCGTGTGTCCCAATCAGGACCTCAACAGGTGTCCCTACTCATGCCAGTTTATAGCGACCCCAATCAGGTAAAAAGTCAGGGGGCTGGTGGAAAGGGAAACAACCCTCTACCAGATACGGTCAAACAAAGTATATAGATATACTTATATATAATAAAGCACAAAGGGTAATACTGCTACATCTGGTTAATTTTCTCTTAAGAGGAGCTACATTATCTAAGGTGCAGCAGAATGTTGTATTAGTATTTAGTGACCTGATCAAGTTCTGAGGGATCTGAAGGTGATCCAATCAATGTTGAAAGCTCTGGGAGATTACTGATATAATTCTGAGCTGTAGATTATGTGAATGTGCGCTTGATGTGATAGCATGGCAAGGTGTGCGTGTCATTACTAAGATGCAGTTTAAATGAAATAAGATAATGATCTGAGATCGCCTCAGACTGTGAGACTACAAATATGTTTTTTTTAAATCCGAGAGTTAGTGATAAATCTAGAGTGTGGCCACCATTGTGAGTGGGTTCAATGAGGTTCGGTTTAACCCCTACTGAATCTAGAATAGACATGATTGCTGTTCTCAGAGGGTCATCAAGGTTATTGAGGTGAATATTAAAGTCTCCGATAATTAAAGCATTGTCTGATGAAACAGCTAAGTTTGTGATAAAATCTTCAAATTCATTGAGGAATTCAGAGTAAGGCCCTGGGGACCTGTAGATGATATTTAGTGGAATGAACTGGGTAGGTTTATGTTTTGTGGATACATGTAATATGTTTGAATAAAGAACTTCAAAGGCTTTAAATTTATGTCCAGGTTTGTGTGTGATGCTAAGATTATCATTATAAATAACTGCAATGCCTCCTCCTCTGCCAGACGTATGAGGCTGATGTATATAACTATATGCAGGGGGAAACTCCTCATTTAATGCTATGTACTCATTCCATGTTTCTGTTAGACAGAGTATATTAAACTCCTAATCAGTAATCATTTCTTTGACAATTAGGATTTTGGAAGTAAGAGATCTAATATATAATAGTCCTAACTTTAGATCAAAGATGCTGGTTTTACATTCAGTCTGATCAAATTTTATGTTTATTAAGTTACTAAAACAGACTTTGAGTATTTCTATGTTTTTGTTTAGCTCGGGGGACAGAGACAGTCTTAATATATTCTAACCTTAGTCGGTGTAGCCTGTCTGTCTGCTCCCTGGCCCTGGCTCTAGACAAACCTGTTGGACACGTGAATTGGAGAGGAGTGGTGCTCTGGTGGGCGAGCCTTGGAGACTCTGTGATTTCTATGCCCCTGAGCCGTCCCCCCAAATGTCATGCTGTGAGGGCACTAACACCAGAGTGGGGTGTTGCTAACTTTGCCTTAGGCCTCCAGACTTTCCCCTACAGATACTGTGCTGTTGTCACTTTCGCTAACCCTCACTAGAGTCTGGACACACCATCAGAGAGCTAACTAAAGTACACTTATCACAAATAAAGTTCTTACTAAAGACGGAGGAAGAATACCTAAACATGCTGCACTCGACGCATTGAACGAGCTGACTGGTAGCCATGGTGATAGTTTGAATGTACCTGAACAAAGAATGAATGAGAAGTCTCCACTCGTTTTTTTCTTTCGATGGAGAAACGCGCTCCTCGCAGGAAAAAATGAAGTAGAGAAAAGGTACAAAAAGATAAATATATGCTTAAAATTGTAGACTAAAAGCAGAAGAAAAAGCGGTAGTGTTTAGATGTCAACACAGGCAGAAACTCGCAGTCAAACAATTCCGCAAACAGGAACTTAGTATGGCCTAGTTCTGTACAACAGTGGTACCTTACACCATACCCTACTGTTTTTAACTGCTGGCTTCTCATTCTGGGGCACTCTAGATGAATAAGAAGGTGGAGAGCTTCAAGCTTTAACATAACACCTGCTGTGGGCCTGACCTTCATCCTTTTCAGACTTACGGCTGCCTTGCTTTTTACTGCTGAAGTCACAAGGCCCTTGATTTCTTCTTGCGGAGATGAACACTTCAGCCAGTTGGGCAGCCTCCACTGCTTTTGGGTTCCTGTCTTTAACCCAGACCTCCAGCTCCTTGTTCACCATCCAGAGGAACTGTTCCAGGCTCATGACCTCACAGATTTTCTTGACTGTCTTCTGCTCAGGTCTGACCTATTTAGAAAACAATTCCTTCAGCTGAACGTTCTCTAGGTGTCTCGCCAGGCTGCACCTCCAATGAACGAAATCTTAGTCGGTAAGTGTCCTGCGTAATCTCATACTTGGCAAAAATGGCAGCATTCACTTTTTCATAGTCCTCAACATGATCACGGCCCATAGCCACATAAGCATTTTCAGGCTTTCCCCGTTAATAGCAGAATCAATCGTATAACCCAGTCCTCTTTATGCCAGGAGACCCTGACTATGGGTTTAAAAGTTGCCAAGAAGATTTCAATGTCATCCTCTGGAGTAAGGGGTGCATTTTTGGCTCCCTAAAACTTACTGATGGTCTCTGATGCACCTCCTCATCTTCCAGTTGGCTCCTCTCTCAGCATTCACATCCTCAGGTTCTACTGTCGGTCCACCTGCTGCTGTAACTGATAAAACTGATGCTGCAGATTTGTCCATCGTTGACCCATTCTGGCAGCCTCACGATCCCCCCACTCATCTCTAGTGGCCTTGTCCTTCATGATCCTTTGTAGAGTGGCTGTCAGCTCCTGCAATGATAAGCCTACTATCTAGATTACTCCAGTGTCCTGGCTGACTTCTTTCTCTGAGCTTTCTGCCATTACTCGGTTTCTCAGGATCATTTCTCTTGTTGCCACATCCGGATCTGTCTACCCCTTCTGTACTTCGGACCACTTCTGACATCAAAATGTGATGGTCAAACGGAAGAAGTAGACATGTGGGTATTTCAAGTGGCAAAGAAGAGCCCTCCATCATCAGAAACAACCATAGGTAAGTATAGTTCTTACACTAGCAGTAATGAGCATTCATTAACTCTTAGAACATTTTGTTACAATCATTTAGATTGGACTTAAAATATTTCCATTTAAGATTAGATAAGATAAGAGAACCCTTTATTAGTCCCACAAGTGGGAAATTTGCATTGTTACGGCAGTACAAAGGATAAGAGCAGCAAAGAAGTGATAAAGCGATAATTTAAAAAACTATTCCGGACAATAAGATAAAAAAAGTAAACTTTACAAAAAATATAAATAGACATTAGTGTACGAAAAGACAGAAGAATAATTGCATCATGGAGAACATTACACGGAAGATAATTGCACTGAATTTATATCAACACCATGCAATTAAACATTTGAATTAAATCAGGTTACATGCTCAGGTTAAATATACTGAGCATATTTAAACACTTTTGTTTCCCTGCAGGTTCCTTGACATTCCAGATGACTTGTAATCAATCATTTACCTATAAAACTTGGGCATTTTATTTTGTCTTAGCTTTCCGTCTTTCATAAATAAATTAATTAAAATTAAAGTTATGGTAAAGGAAAAACTTGGTCCTAACGGAGGAAATTACAATAATCCATGATTAGTGGATGAGGATAAAAGCTGCACCAGATGCAGTTTACACTTTGAATTTACAGTGCATGTGGGCAGAAATTGGATCGACTGTGACAGTAGGAGGAGGTTACCAGTGGGTGCTGCTTGAGATCAGCATTAAAATTTAATAGTGAAAGTGTGAGAGTAAAAGGCTGAACAGAAGGACACTAGAGGACCACTATAGTTGATGACCTGTTATCGCTTTGGTGTAAGTGCTTTTTCACTTTTTCTTTCTATATAACACGCACACACATATACTGTGCATGCTATGACTTGGCATGTTAGAGAAATGCTTAAGAGCTTAAAAGCTTTTGACACAGCTCTACAGTGTAATATGTGGTTTTGTATCAACACTGTGAATAAACATGTGTAGTTTTTCCACAACACATGCATCAGTTGTCCAGCTATGTTTACTTTAGACAAAATAGACAACAAGTAAGATGTAAAATGCCATGAAAAACTGCCTTTTGGACCTTTGTTTAAGTCTTTAAGTCATTTCTATCGTAAAAATGACATTTCAGAACACATTAGACAAGCTCTGATGTATAAATAGCAAGATTTACACAGAGAGTTTTAAGATTTTTAGGAATAGGCCCAAGGTCTGAGTTTTATTTGATTTAAAGTCATATGTAGCACAGACATATGTTCTGTTGGTACTTTATAATTTATTTAGGAAGGGCAAATATTTTATATCATATATGCCTGTTTTCTCATCAGCATGCAATTTCACATTCATCTTAAAAGTGTATGCACAGCCATTGCTGACTTTGCATACTTTTTTAGTATTAGTTCCTCAGATTCCTCTAATTCGCCCCAGCTAGACCCAATGATGGGTAAGATCCTTTTTTTTTTTGCTTCTTTCTTGATTTTGTTTCTTCCCTTTTTTTTCTTTCCTTAATATTTCTGTTGTTTTCAGTTTGGTTGTTTTAATAAAGCTAAAATAAGCCAAAGTAAGCATGTTCCACACTCTGCCCCAACAACAAGGGCAACCAGATCAGTCATTCTGCTTGCCTAATGCAATGGGACAGGACAAGGGGGGAGAAAAGAAAATGAAAAAAAGTTTTGCTTCAACATAGGGAGGGTGAGTTGTCATCCATCACAGTAATGCCGTCAGCAGTGGTCCTGTGATGATGTGGTTGAGGGTAAGGTCAAATCACAACTTTGTGGCATTAGAATGCTAATAGGCTCTAAACAGTGTAATGACTGTACTGCGTTTTCCATTCTTCTGATGTTAGACAATAAAAAGTGCAACTAAATTGTTTATAAGTGTTTATGTGGTTTAGTCTCTCTGTGTCAATTACCAAAAACTTCCTGAGTTTCATAGTAAGCCACTTAACTCAGCAAGGTCACCATGAGCCACTAATTTCAGATGATTTTCTGTGCCTGTTCACGAGATTTCTAAATGCAGGCCATGGACCAAATTTGTGTGATCCACCTGATTAATGTCCTGCTCATCACAGTCTGCTTTGGTGAAGCTAAGGGTGAACGCGAGACAGGTAAGAAGCAGTTCGGTTAATTCATTCATGTGACATTTTGCGTAGTTACACCTTGAGCATTGTATATTGAGCACTGAACATTGCTGCACCCATCTGATTTTCTATTGTTATTTTAATATATTTATTCTAAACCAATATTTTCATAAAATAATTGAACATTTTGAATTTTTTAAAAAAAATCTGTTTTAAGGAACACAAAGCTTATATGCTTGACCTGCAAAACCCATTTCTAGATAAGTTTGTAAAATGCGATAAAAACAACGTGTGATTTGTTAACTCTCTTATTTTTTTTATATTAGTGACAAAAGAAAAGATTTCCAATATTTTCACCCATTAACTTTTCTTGATATAAACTAATTTAGAATTTGATGTCTACAAGACAGTAAACATGTTTTTACTGCATATGCAAAGTAACTGTATTTTTTACTTCTAAATGACACTTTTCCTTTAATATCTGTCTCCATTTTCATGTGGCCCTGAGCTGTTGCACTGAATGCTATGATGTAGCATGTTCCCTGTCTATGTTTTTGTTTTAGTTTCCCCATGTGCTTCTGTCCATGTGTTGTGTTTAGCAACGCCTTAGCCCCGTCTCATCGGCTGTGTCTTGTCTCCTGTCACTACCTATGTCAGGTGTCTCTAATTTGTGCCTATTTAACCCTGTGTGTTTTTCTTAGTCTTCATCGGTTAACTGCTGTCTACAACTGTTGTATCCTGTGGTAAGCTGTCGTGTTCCGTTGTCGTGTGCTCCCTGCCTTGACCAAGTCTCCTACATGTATGTCTCTGTCATTCTTGTTTCTTAGTTCTTAGTCCTTCTTTGTTTTCATAAGTTTAGTTCCCTTAGCTGTGTTTTGCATTTCGTTTCAATAAAACCCTTATTTCCATCCTGCTTGCATCTGTTTCCAAATCAACCCCGAAACGTTACAAATGCACTGCAGGATGGATGCATCACTTTCATTTTCAAGCTGTAATAAATAGATTATTCAACAACATCCGTGAAGTAATGATGGAAGAAACTTGCAACTCAGCCACAGAGAGTGGGATTTGCACTCTGAGCAATCTAAAAAGCCTTGGAAATGCATGTTCTGTAAGCTGCAGGAAGCCTACTGTTCCTCTAATGGACATAATGCATAGAATAGATATTTCAATGATTAGAAGAAAGAATCTTCGATATTCATTATTGCCCATGATTCTTTGAGCAGATTTGGACAATTTTGACAGCACTGTTGTCCATTAACATTTTCATGAAAGACAAAGGATAATGTAATGAGTAAGCACAATTAAATAACTGTATTTCTGCATTTCCCGTTAACACCTAAAGTAGTGGAATTATACTAAATGTGTTACATGCTGTATTTTCTGTTACATCACCTTTCTTTTAATTAGACTTGTTCATCAGATTTCAAGAACTGAGGACACTAATGTGAGAAGCTGTTGTAAGAACTGCTATGATATGATGATGTATTAGAAAGACATGCATGCAT